>PVJI01014630.1:0-43721 GCA_004026765.1 Micronycteris hirsuta
TTTAAGTATTTTAAAGTACAAATTTAATGTAACTGCAAATTCAATATATTTGATTTTTGTAAACACTTCACGTGTTTGCCAGGGCTTACTTAAAAATCTAATGAGCAAAATCTTCCTAAGCACCTAGGTAATTTCTATAACTCCAAAAAAAGCAAATGAAAAATGTACTAAATCAAGCTTTGAAAAATCAAACACTTTTCACAAATGTAACAAAATTGTTTTCTACCCTTCAAATTAAATTCAGAATTCTAACATCAATTACATATTTCAAATTGAAATTATAAAGTTAACGTTTCAGATTTTAAAAAATATTTTTGTTTCTTTAATTGTTTTAGACACATTAAATAACAAAGACAGATTGTCAGGAGAATCTTAAAACTTATTTCTGAACTTAATACAAAAGTGTTAAAGCTATGGGTTTCATTTATGTCATCCATCAACTCTATGTTTTTCTTTTTCCATTTAAATACTTCGCTGGTATTGGAAACCCACTTAACATAGGGCAGATCATATTAACCATCTCAGATGGCTCCTCGGTCAAAGATTCCGACCCAGAGGTTCTTCAGGGACTTCATTTGGGCTACTGGCTTGAGGATCTTGAGGCAGTGTCACTGGTCTCTTCTCAGATAACATGACACAAACCATAGAGTAACACTCAATTCTAAGAGTTGGGGACGGGTTACTAAATCAGTGGAAGACCGTAAGACCAGGCTTTTTAGCTATGAGTTGGTTTTACAACTAAGCCCCATGGACATCTTTCAGATGGCATCCTTACCCAATTTTTATATTAACTGTTTTCGACTTACCTATCAACTGCTACGGGTTGACGCATAAAGTCAGGCCTCTCATCTTTCATTGCTTTACTGAGCTCAACTAATTTTTTTAGTACCTGATTTTTTCAGTGTTTGCTGATGGTTACAATTGTATGCTCATTATAATAATCAATGGGTGATTTAAAATGTCAGCATCCTTATGCATTTACTATTTATAATGAATGGCCACTGCTCACATCTTGCATATAATAATGAGTAATGGGAGTTGCCTCTGAGACCCTTCTAGAAGCCAGTAGGACCTTAAAAGGGTTGAAGATACACTGCAGCAACATTTGGACTTTGGCAGAAGATCACTCCAAGAGAACGTGCCAGTGGCCAGGGCAGCTTAGCCTGTCTGGTCTGAGAGTGAGAATGACCCAGCTTAGGGAGCCCGGGAGGAGAACCAGTCTGCGGAGTAGTGACCTAACACTGAGTGTGCCCCAGGCGCTATTTCATTCAGGCAGGAGCAGTCAGGAGAGAGCTGCCTCATATACCTACTTCAAGAATTACTAACGGACTTGCATCTGCACTGAACTACATCACCTCCCCCACAGGTTACTCAAGGCTTGGCTCCTGTAATCCTCCCTTTTCTCTTCTGCATTCTTTCTCCCACCTACCGAACAGTTCATGTGAACCTACCAATGCGCTGTAAAAACTTCATTTAAACATAAAAATCCTCCTTTGATCCTAGAGCCCCCTCCAGGTACCATGGCATTTCTCTGTCCCCTTGCTCCCTTTTCTACCCACTTCTATTTCACAGTGAAACTGCTCAAAAGAGTTTTGTCTGTACTCGATGGCTCCATTTCCTCTTCTTTCATTTTCCCCTCAACACGTTCCAGGAAGGCTTTGTCTTCAAGCTCTGTCCTCTCTGTTGTGATGGCTACCTACAGCCTCTCTCTCAGAGAATCCAGTGGCCAGGTACATAGGTCTACTCAACCTCTCGGCACCGTTGGGCCTGGTGGACCACTTCTTCACCCACTTTCTGCAGCTGTTCTTTCCCCCTCGGGTTTTTCTTTTATCTCCTGGTTACTGCTCTTTGATGTCCTTTGAGGGCTCTGCTCCTTCCTTGCAGCTTCTCTGTGTTGCTGTGCCCAGGGATCAGTCTCAGGCCGTTCTCTCTTTTCCAGCTGCATTCTTGTTAGGTGGTCTCGGGTGACCCATGGCATGTGACTTTCTGCATGAAAGTTGATCCCAAGTCTGATCTCAAGGGACATTCAAATTATATATTTTCGTGGGTGTTGAGTAAGTATCTCAAATATAACTTGACCAAAACATAACTTTTCCCCTCCATCTCCTCCACCCCAATGCCTGCTTCTTCTTGAGGATTCCCGCCTTGCCATAAAATGCCCCCATGTACCCACTTACCTGTGAGTCCCTCAATTTCTCTCTCTCTCTCATCTCCCACATTTGCTCCAGCAGCCAGTTCTGTTGTGTCTGTGCCCAGAATACATCCTTCATCACCTTCTCTTCTAATACCTTCGTCCAAGACACCTCCTTCTCCGGGGCAGTCCATGGCCACTGCCTCCTAACTGGTCTCTCTGCTTCCACTCTTGATACCTTCTCCTCCTGCCCCCAGGGTCCATTCTTCACACAAGAGCAAGAGTAATAAAACATATGAGATCATCCTCTCATGTGTAAGACTCTCCAATGGCTTTGCATGACACACTCAGTCCAAACTCCTCACACAGAGACCTGCCTCTTTCCTGCTTCTCTGCCCTCCTCTCTAGCACCATTCTTTGCCTGCTCTGCTTCAGCCACGTTAGTCTCCTTGCTGTGTCTCGTTCATTCTAAGCCCACTTCTGATCTGGACCCTTTATGTCTCGAAGTTCCATTCTCTTGGCCTGCTGTTCCCCTGATCTTTGCAAGATTGGCACCTTTTCTAACTACATTCAGGGCTCTGCTCAAGCCACATTCTCCAATGCCTCTTCCCTGACCATCTCACTTAAAAGAGTGCCTCTCATTGTACCCACCCAGTTATTCTCTAACCGATTACCCTATTGGTTACTTTCTTATCACTGATGAGGAACCGAACCACAGGTGCTAGAGTTGATCACCGGACCCCACCCCCACCTAACATTATTACACAGGAAGAAAGGAGGTCAGAGGTAAGAGTGAACTCATGCCTCCCACTCCAACTTCTCCTCATATTTGTGCAGCAGAGCTCAATTTGTTGTTGTCACTGCTGTCACCTGACACCCTGACATCAGCTGACTCACTCCTGGCATTCATCCAGTCCAATGAACACAGCACCAGGGCAGGCAGCCACATGCAAACTAATGGCTCCAGGTGGTCCCTCTTCTGGCCAGGTTCTCCTCCAGGTTGAGTGTGGCAGCATATTGGGATGCTCAGGCAGCAGCTGGAGTCCTCAGCCCTCACTTCCTGATCCTGGGGGGTGAAGGAGTTCATAACTTTTTTGACTCTGCAGGCTGATGGGATTTGGGTGCAGGGGATGGCGGTGAGGGCCTGCAGAGAAAAAGAAGCACTGACCCTTTCTTTCTTTTTTCTTTTTAATGTATGATTACTTTTGATCATCAAATGTGTAAGTCCTGCCCCTAGAGCCTCTCTGCCTTTAGCTTCCTCAGCCCTGAGTCACTTGTCCCCTGTGTCTTACAATCTTAAGGGATGCACATCGAGCTCTCTGAGAGGTTTCCTGAAAGCTCCTTCTACCAGACCTTTGAGAATGTGGGTGCCACCGCTCCTCACAGTGCAGCAGCAGCCCCTTCCACACGCCCACCTGGGTGGGGTTCCGGGGGGAAGTCACTGAACTGTCTGGTGTCTTCAGTGTGCGTTGTGTTCTTGGCCACGTGTGTTGAACATCTTCATCTTGGTCTGTCTCGTAACTTGCTTTGTGTATAACACTTATCATATCTTAACATCTCATTCAAAATTTCTAATTTAACATTTTGTTAAATAGTTAAACTTAGAAATGTTAAAACATTTAAATTATTTTTTTAAAGTATATTTTATTGATTATGCTATCACAATTGTCTCATTTTTTTCTCCCCTTTATTCCCCTCTGCCCTGCACCTTCCCCCCACCAACATTACCCTCCCCTCTTAGTTCATGTCCATGAGAGCACTGGACCCTTCCAAACAGCCTATGGGACCTGGCTCAGGACCTGGAAGGGAGTGGCCAGACACCAGTCACAGCTCATACTTTTAGCAAGTGTTGATAGACAATTGGAATATTTCCAATTTTTTGCTTTTACAAGTAATGTGCAATGAATAATTTTGATCATGTGGCATTTCACAAGGGTGTATGTCCATCTGTAGGATAAATCCCCAGCAGTGAAATTGCTGGGCCAAACGGGATATGCATTTGTAATTTTCATAGTTATTATAAAATTTCCCTCTATAGGAGTTGTACCAATTTGTGCTCCCACCTGTAATGTTAAAGTGTGGAAGTCATCCCACAGTTTTGCCAACAGGGTGTGTTGTTAAACTTCAGATAGTTGTGATTTGGTAGAACATTGGCACTCGAGTTGTTAATTCATCTTATTATAAGTTATGTTGAGCATCTTTTACTCTGTCCAAGATCTAATAGTATTTTCTTTTTTGTTTACAGTCAATTAACATAATTTTTATTGGTTTTTGTTTATTTTATTAAATTTTTGTTCTTGTTCTTTTTTCCTAATGTTTTGAGGGAACTCTTTGTAAATACTAAGCAAATTCTCCCTTTGTCTGAAGTTATAACAAATTTCCCCCTGGGTTGTTGTTGTGCTTTGACTTTGCTTCTAGTGACTTCTGCAGTCCTAGGTTTGTTCCTGCATCGTTCATTCTCACACCCCATGCCTTTGTTCGCAGTGGTCCCTCCACCTGAAGCGCCATTTTTTCCCTTTTCTCCTTGTCATGTTGCCTTTATTTTGCTTGTTTATCACTGCCTCTTCTGTCGTCTAAGTAGGAACACAGCCTGTTCCTACTTGTTCCTGTGCTCCCAGCCCCTAGGATGTAGCATTTGCTTAATAAATGTTTTTGAATAAATGAATGGAGAAATTGTGGGCAGGCAGCCATTTCCACAACCCTCAGTTGCTATAAGGCTTCAGCTGATCCTGTTTTCAGATCTTGTTTTCCCTGAATATCCTTTTGATGAAAAACAGAAACAAAGGGGATGGGTGGGAGGAAGCTCTGCTGGGCCGGCATGTTTCCAGGGACTTGGCGGCACTCCGTGAGGAGTGGGCTGCCAGCTCCCCAGCCAGGCTCCCCTGGCCCCATTTATCTGTCCTCTTCTGTGTCAGATCCAAGAATAGTCAATCACCACATGGAAACAAATTTCTTTTTCAGTGAAATTTATTTAAGAATTATTGAAGCAGAGTGATCTTACTTCCTCATTCACAAATATTTCTATTAAAATAATCTGAGCTTACTCAGCCTAGTGAAAGAACTTGATATAAAAACAGCACAGTCATCCAAATCAAATTGGCTCCTTAGTTATTGAAGACTGAACTCTTTCACAGGAACTGTTGCTTTTTGGCCCCCTTGAACTAAATTAAATAGATGAACCCATCAATAAATAAATAAATAGATAATTTAAGTGGTTGCTCATCAGCAGCTGGGTGCAAAGGACAGAGGGTTTCTTGCAGCAAATGTGCAGTGGTTTCTGCCAGGTTGGCTTTGTGTGAGTGGAGAGTGGGAGAGGCCTGGCTCAGCACAAGGGGCTGAGGATTGGCCCTGGGAGGAGGGGGTGCTCCTCCTGGCTGGTGGTTTCCTTACTGTTAATGTAGGCAAGGCAGCTGGGCATTGACTAGACAACAGTGAAGCGCAGCCCACTGCCATGTTCAAACCATTTTGTACCTCTGCTGCAGCCCTGGGTGTTATGCAGCACACGTGGGTACTCTGGGTGCAGGTCTCTTCAGGAAGACAGGATTTCTAAGGTGAAATCAGTTATATCCTGGCCACCTCTAGTATTTCCTAGGAAGACGGGCATCTGTTCTGCTTGAGAGGTGCTGATGTACCAGTTGGGATACAGGGCAGACTCAAATTCTACCTTGCCCAACATTTCTGTCTTGTTGAAGACAAATCGCTTTTCCATCTTCTTCTTTGACTGAGCTTTGGGATCTAATGTCTGCAGCAAAACAGAAGTTAAGAATTTTGTGAGGAAAAGAACAGAGACACTCTGAGGAAGCCACTCTCTGGATCAGTTAGAGAGGAAACCAAAGAACTAAAACCAAGGGCCAGAGTCCCGAGTTATCTTTGTGACTCCAACTTCCCATGTGGTGAGTGAAGGAGCTCGTACCCTTCTCTGAAACTGAGTGTTAAATGGTAGGGAGCATAATGAGAGGTAGGCATTTTATTAAAAAGTGACTTTTACTGTATTTTTTATTTTTAGGTGCTTAGCTAGAATTACTTCAACTTGGAGATGAAGCTTTTGCTGGGAAAGCTGGAGGGTGGAAGGGATTGTGATTTGGGAAGTGTAATGGAGACAACAAGCGACAAGTCTCTTGAATTGATTAATTTTCCAAAGTGTCATCTATCCAGTGGCGCAACCCTAGCACTGCGTAATCTGTTGGGTGGCAAGAGTGACAGAGCACAACAACAGCAGCAGCATGACGTGATTTTCTGCAGTGGCAGTGACAGTTGCATGCATTTAACAATTACATTAAATGTATTTACATTTCTGTAAAATTATCAAGTAAACCTGCACCCAGGTTTTCTGGGGGCAGAAAAGGTGTTGTCTTAGAAGTCAGTGATGGGTTAGGGGTGCTTCGGAAGAGCTGAGAAGGTGCTTTGGCTGCTGGTACTCACTCACCTCCAGCTGCAGGGTGGGCTTCCCGTTCTTTGTCATGCAAGAGAGGTACAGGCCTTTTTCCTTGATGCCCAAGGCCACAGGTATCTTGTCGTTATCTTCTTCTCCTGGCACAAATCTCATGCAGAACACCACTGGAGAAAGAAGAGGGGCCTCGTGGTCAGGGAAGCACAGCAGTGACTCCTACAGTTGAGCCTCCTTTGTGCGAACATCCCTACGGATTCTCACAGACCATAGCAGGGTCAGTTGGTTGATTCCAGCTTTTCCCAGAGAAGGTCTGGGGACTCCACAGAGCCTCATCACAGTGGCTGTGAAGAATTAGGGGCTAGTTTTTAAGAACTTAAGGAAGGAGGGAAGCCATCTTGTCAGTGGCCGGTGATGCATCCTCATGAACAGAACGAACTGATCGATGTGAAAGGCCAGGAAAGAGGTCGAGCTGGGCTCCCTAAATCTGCTCTGCACAAATCTATTTCAAGAATGTAAAACAGCAAGTGGGAAGAACTTGGGCAAGGAGAAGCTTCACTGTGAAAAGTGGCTGCAAAGACAGACGCTCATTTTAATCTTCCTTAGTCACAGCTATCTCAGTTGGAGGCCCCGAGGTCATGCTTACCAACCCAGTTCTAAAGATACAGGATAGTCCTGGCCTGGCTGAGAGCAGGAAGCTTCCCCCAGGAAAGTCCCTCTCCGAGGTCAGCAGCCCTGGAGGAGAACGGGCTGCTCCCTTGGCTGGACCCATGTGCACAGGGTTCAGCCATAGTAGCAAGGTGCCAGGCAGGTCCCACAACTAACGGGCTCCCCAGACTTGGAAGACTTGCCAGTTACAGCAGAGAGATAAAAGTTCCTGCTTGTCAGTGAAATTTCCCTATAAGGACTCATCTGGTGTTGGGTGGGAAGGATGCTAGAGGCACAGGGGCAGGGCCAGGAATGGGGATGGACACCTTTTCTCTTCACCATTCTACTTTCAAACTCAACAACAGGAAAAAAAAAAAAAAAACCACAGGCATTTAGGTCACACCCATCAAATGACGCCTTTCTAACGGAAGCACTGACGTGCTGTCATTAAATGACCTGGCTGGACTTGGTCCTGGGTGTGCTTGAGCAGTCTACTTTCTCAGAGTTACATCTCTTGCCAGAAAATGAACATGCTAAGGGAATCAATCTGGTGTCATTGCTGGGACCCAAACAAAAAGCGACCTAATTTTTATAACATACTTTTTCCCCCACTGATGTTGATAATTTGCCTTAATGTTCTACATTGTTGTAAATGTGGAGGATAATCAAGCTGCCAGGATACCAAGAGAAGAATCAAGATTTCCCACCTACCTTCTTGGTTCATATTCTGTCTAGTGAGGTGAAGAGCCTGCAGCTCATGCGGTCCAGACAGCACCAGGGATTTTTGGTTTATGTCATGGAGTCTGCAATTCAGCAGTTGTAGGGGTACGTCGCACACGTAACTGTCATCCCACATGCTGTCGATGGGCTCTGAAATGTGGAGCATGCATTGTTTAGGTAGAAAATGAGAAGGACAGGCCTGAGGATGGGGATTTGGCTTGCTGGAGGACGTGCACATCTCAAGAAATTGTGCCGCGGTGGGGAGGGAGTTGGGGTGTGTAAGAACAGTGGACGTGGCACCATCAGATACGGGTTCAAGCTTCAGTGCTGTTGCTTGCTATGGACGAGCAGTAGAGCAGCTGATGTAAAATAGCAATTCAATAATACTGTCCCCACGAGGAGATCACAGAAGAGGGGAAGCACTCCGAGAATGAGGGAGTGGTTTGCAAATCTGAGCAGTAATCTAGATCTTATTTGGAGAATGGTTTCAACTAAAGGGATGTTCAGTTTGGTTTCTAAGGCTTCTCTGCTTTCCTATTATTAATGGACCTCATATTTTAAAGGGTATTAATGAAAGAATTTTCAAGTCTATAGAAAGCATTCTAAGAGTTTATCTGAACCAAGAATTTGAGAACATGCGCAGAGGCAAGATCTCAACAGACTGAGAGAATGTTCCAGAGAATGACAGTTTTGCAGTTCATTTTATGCCTTAGAATCAAAGGGCCTTCGTAGTTTTCCCTTTTATGGTAATTTCAATTTTATACAAAAGTCTTGATAAGAAAGGGAAATGCCCTCTTGGAATCCTCAGGGCAACCCTATGCTTACCTCTTCTTTTCCTAAATCCCGTTTCAGTTTTCTACAGTCCTTCCTAAGATGACCTGGCTTTTTACCATAAAAGCAGACTCCTCTCTCCCCCTTTCAAGAAGCCTTTTGGTGAGGTCTGACCTGATTTCTTAATTGCTGGAGCTGTAAATTCATAATTTCAATAGTTTATCTTTTTCTGTTTGGGGGATAGTTTTAGATAATTGATCAGCCACATTGTTAGTTTTATACGTTCTATTAATTAAATAAAATTTCTTTGTGAACCCATCAGGGTCTTGGAGAAGATCAAGGAAATCTTTACTTAGATTCCTTAATTCTGTTTTAGTCCAAGGAATGTATACAATTGCTGGTTCCCCTCACCTGCACTGGCTTTTCCCTAAAGGGAACTGCCAGTATTTCTGGTTTTCCTGGTTTATCCTGGTCTGGCTTCTATTCTGTTTCCTCCAGGCCATTAAGGAGGGGTGGTGAAGGAGATGGAGGGAGAGGGAGAGAGGAAGGGAGGGCAAGTCTGTGCAAGAGACACCTACTTCTTTTACATTGGTGGGTACAGGATAATGAACAATGAACATTTACATAGAGATGGTGTGTGAGCGTAAGATGACAGTGAGGGGTTCAGGGGTCTCCTGTTTGGTGCCTGCAGTTGTGCCTCCAGAGGGGTAGGGAAAGAAAATAACCCTGACATTTCAAAAGCATATTCTCCTAGAAGCGTAAGAACCTTGGACAGGACTCCTTAAGGCAGAGAGTGACTTTGCTAAGGAAGCTACAGGCCTGGGACTTGACCGGCCATGAGCTGCCCAGTTAGCAATTTGTGGTCAGACCGAACTTGGTGGCTACTCTGGGCTACCGAGCTTTTCAGACCTGCCGCCTGGCCCCCTGAGCTCACTGGGTCTACTATGTCACCCCTTTATTCACAAGAGTTTCAGCTTTGGAGGAGTTTAATTGACAGGAATGAGCGGAGCTCTCCTGTCTGCCCTTAGCTCTCATTAAGTACCTTCTTCGAAGATGAGGAAAAAGAGGCTCCTCAGGTCGTCATCCTGGAAGTCCTGGGAGCAGACGATGGGCACTTTCCTCAGCTTCTCCACAGCAACCACGACCGACACGACCTGCCTGAAACTCGTGTTGTGGAGCTGGTGGGAGACTTTCAGCTGGATGCTCCCACCTCCCAGAGAGCTGAGGTCCAGGTCGAGAAAGGAGCACTGTGGAAAGACCAGGGAAGTGAGTGAGTTAAGGCGGTTGGGCCACAGAACTCCTGTTTTGTCATCAGAGAGGCAGAGGGGTCCTTAGAGATAACCGAAACTCTAAAGGTAAACTCTCACCTCTCTGAAGACCAGAGAGACTAAGTGGCTCGCCCCAGGGCACACAGCAGGTTAGAGGTCAGAATGAGGGCTTTCGGAGGCCTGACAGGGTATTATTTTCGAATAAATCCCATTCGTGCCTTATGTATCTTTTTATTCCTGCTCCACTCACCACAAACTTACCTCCTCACACTTCATACCTGTTTGTATCCCTAATGCTCTAACACTATGCGTTTAATTTTTGGTGTTAGTGATGATCATAATGTTTTGTATACATCTGTGCTCATTCAACAAGTTTTTACTATTCTAAACAAGTTGGTTTTTCCCCCAGAACACTGTTTCATAAGCTTTCTGCAAATATGTTAAAAGTGGTTACTATTTGTGAAGTATGTTCCCACTTTGCTGTTATTCAGAGAAACTGTGTAACTGCATTTAAGGCTTATCTGAAGTTGTCCTAAGGCATGATGATGGTTCAAAAGCTTGAAGCACAGTTAAAGAGATCTCTAACGGTACAGAGGAAGGCTGCATGTGAGACAGGCTCCTGCCCAGAGCAAGAGGCTCCGCATCAGAGGGCCCAGAGGGCTGAGCAGCTGGCAGGGGCAAAGGGCCAGACAGAGAAGCCACACCCCACTCAGGGTGGGACTAAACCAATTAATGCTGATTTAAAAACATTTCTGGTGAGGTCCAAATGGGTGGAATGACTTGTCCAAGGTTAAATAGCAAGTGAATGATATTCTTTCAACTCCCAAATCATCTTTTTATTTACATTATCTACATTTTGTTGTCATAAACTCTACCCCAGGGAGCAAAAAACGATTTCTTAAATGTGGGCAGACACGTTAAGGTCATCTGCTCTGGGTCTCAGGACTCGGCCCAGGGAGTAATGTAGGCTGAGGCCCTTTCCTGAAAGGAGAATCGGATCTGCGTTGAAGCCTTGCCTGCCTTTCTGGCATTACCCAGCAAACCTCCTCACCGCTCTCTGCAAGCAGGGCGTATCCCCAAACCTTAGTGAGCGACTATGTGGCGTGGGCACTGCACAGTGGCCAGCTCAGCATGCAGCATAACCTGTCTTACTGGAAAGCATGAAAGTCGTTCCATCACAAAATACCACAGGATCAAGGTGGCCGAGAACCCTGTTCCTCGAACCTTTTCCAGGTCAAAGCCCCTCCATGGGTTGGATGTTAAGTTCATGGTCTCACCTTAGTCTGTCGGGGGCCATCAGCCTCAAAGAACAGGTCAGTCTCATTGTCACTGTAATAAAAAACAGAGACACTAATCAATTATGTCTCCCAGACAAGCTTACTTTTTCTTCCTGAAAGCAATCTTCACTATTAATAGGAAACAACAAGCAGCAGGTCCCTTGAAGTTTCTAGAAGCTGGCAAATTCCATGGGGATATGCACGGAACCCACAGGAGGCAGGGCGGGCAGGGTGCTTCCTGTGGGATTCCGGGACCTAATGTACAGCCCAGTTAAAATCTGAGCTTTGCCTCTCGCTGAAGTCAAACTTTGCCAAGAGGTCCCCTGTACTCTCCACCTGGCATCTTCTCTTCCTGCTCGCCATCTGCAGCAAGCTCCTGCAGCAGCATCGGCATGCCTGTGGTTCCCCAGGGTGGACTTGTCGTGGGAAATCAGCATTTAAACCAGGTAAACTTGGAACCCTGCTTGCCATGGGAAGGTGCAGTTTGGGGGACAAATCTGGCCTCCATGCACAGGCAGCGCTTTGCTGATGGAAGGGGCGCCCCGCTCCCATCACTGGTCTCAGTCTCCCCACTGACCTGTAGTAAGCCATCATTTCACTGGCGGGTTCAGGTACTGCTGCCATGGCTGCTTCAGAAATCTGTGTAAAGAGGGGAAAGTGAGTGACCACTTGCCATGCAGGCCCCACAAGGGCTGTCTTCATAGGTGAGTTTCCCTCAGCACCTCGTACATGGCTAGCACACAAAGAAATGATCTTTGAATGAATAAACAAATACATGAAAGAGCTACCCTTTGGGTTCAGAGAGAAACATTTGCTAAACCAAACCCAAATAGGCTGTGCGTCTGTTAGGAGATTTGGAGCAGGGCCTTTGACACTGACCTCTCAGGTGTCAGCTGCTGTAAGCTGTATTCATTTCCAGAGTATTTTACAAGTCATAGCATAGCAGTCCAAAAAGCCCAGCTGCCAGACAGCAAGAGAGAGAGGGAGAGAAGGCGACAGAGGGAGGTGACAGAGAGACTCTCTTAGAACCTGGTCATAAAAAGAGCTAAAGTCATACCCGAGCAATGAAGACTGGCTGCAGAGAACAGAGCTCCGGAATAGCTTGTTGTGCCTCGGTGAGGAACGAATACTGTCCGCCAGTCTCCTCCTCGCCTTTTTATGGTCTTCAAAAGCAGAAGTGGGAAGATGAGAAATTTCCCCTTTGGTTAACTGGTGTCACAACTAAGTTAAAAAAAAAAAGAGGATGGATGGTAACTTCTGGGAGAAGGTAAATAAGACTAATTCCCCAGTCCATGGAAGTGCAAGTGGCAGTGAGCTGAGACTCACCATGTACCTGTGTCATCATGCAAATAAACACCGTCTTCTACCACCGTTATGCAGATTAAGTCAATGCTAGTGGGGGATTTTCCTAGGTTAGA
The DNA here is from genome assembly GCA_004026765.1 of Micronycteris hirsuta. Taxonomy (NCBI): domain Eukaryota; kingdom Metazoa; phylum Chordata; class Mammalia; order Chiroptera; family Phyllostomidae; genus Micronycteris; species Micronycteris hirsuta. The sequence continues at coordinate 12,621 of PVJI01014630.1, forward strand.
GAATGTATTGTTTGCAATCTTGGTAGGTATTGCAATGAATCTGTAGATTGCTTTGGGTAGAACGAACATTTTAACAATATTAATTCTTCCAGTCGATGAACATGGAATATTTTCCCATTTCTTTGTGTCTTTTTCTAGTTCTCTCCTCAATGTTTTAGAGTTTTCAGGGTACAGGTCTTTCACTCTCATGGTTAAGTTTATTCCTAAGTATTTTAATGGTTTTGATGCTATTGTAAATGGAATTGTTTTCTTCATTTCTCCTTCAGCTATTTTGTTATTAGTGTACAGAGATGCACCGGACCTTGTTTAACTCAGCTATCATGGAGTGCCTGCCTCAGGACAGCCCTCACATTTTAGAATATGAATGAGTACTTGGTTCATAAATACTGTATGGAGTCTATAAATGGGGTCTTCCCTACCCTCATTGGCACATCTATATTTTCACACTTACTATAGCACTGAATTGAAACCTTACTCACTTATCTGGTTCCCATAAGAGGCTGTGAACTCTTTTAAAGCTGGGTCCGCCACGATGCCAGCCATACAAACTCAGGCAGTAAATGTTTGCTGCCTGAGTGAGTGAGCAGGAATTTGACAGTGTTTTCACTCAAATAAGCATGTGCCAGATACCAGCTACTGTGCTTGCTCTGCACTGTCCATTGGAGGGAGCCTCTGACTTTAACAGGCAGGAGAGAAATAGATTCTACTGTGGGGCAAGGACAGCCTAGTGGGCTTGCTCACCAAGAGCCTTTTGATTCCTAGTGTGGCTCCTAGTGCCTTGATAATAGCAAGGTGGAGGAATTCCAGCCAAGATGGAGGCGCAGGTAGAAACCCTTCGCTTCCTCATACAACCAAAAGGAGGATAACAACCAATCTAAAATCAATACACAACCAGAAGCACCAGAAAATCAAACTGCATGGAATTCTGACAACCAAGGAATTAAAGAAAAAATCAATCAGAACAAGCAGACCGGTAAGGTGGTGGACAATGGGAGCAGGGCTGGCTGTGGCAGTGCAGTGGGCTGCGTGGGTGGGGCTGACTTAAGGGGAAACTGAGACTCAGAGTTGACAGTGGACTATCGCAGTTGCACATGAGAGTCTGTTGGAAAGTGGGCCAGAGCCAAGTAGGTGAGTTGTGTTGTTCCCCCTCTGGCCCCTCCCCCATAGGCATGCCAGCAGAGCAGGTGAATACCTAAGGCCCCGCCCCCTTGCAACTTAACAGGTGCGCCAAGACAAAGAAATATGGCCCAAATGAAAGAATAGAGCAAAATCTCAGAAAGAAAACTGAGTGATGAGGAGGTAGCCAACCTATCTTATGGAGAATTTAAAGTCCTGATAATCAAAATGCTCACAGATCTGATTGAGCTTCATAGAAAAATGAAAAGACAAATGAAAGATACCCAAAATGAAATAAAGCAAAATATTCAAGGAACCAACAGTGATAGGAAGGAAACCAGGACTCAAAGTAATGATTTGGAGCAAAAGGAAAAAAAATAAACATCCAACAGGAACAGAATGAAGAAACAAGAACTCAAAAAAGTGAAGAGAGTCATACAAACATCTGGGGCAACCTGAGACATTCCAATATCTGAATTATAGGGGTGCCAGAGGGAGAAGAACAGCAGCAAGAAATTGAAAACTTATTTGAACAAATAATGAAGGAAAACTTCCCTAATCTGGCAAAGGAAATAGGCTTCCAAGAAGTCCAGGAAGCCCAGAGAATCCCAAAGAAGTTGGACCCAAAGAGGAACATACCAAGGCACATCATTATGTTATCCAAGATTAAAGACAAAGAACCGTGGCTGGTGTAGCTCAGTGGATTGAGCGTGGGCCTGTGAAGCAAAGGGTCACCGGTTCGATTTCTAGTCAGAACACATGCCTGGGTTGCAGGCCAGGTCCCCAGTAGGGGACATGTGAGAGGCAACTACACATTTATGTTTCTCTCTCTTTCTTTCTCCCTCACGTCCCTTCTTTCTAAAAATAAATAAATAAAATCTTAAAAAAAATTTAAGACAAAGAGAAAATTGTAAAAGCAGCAAGAAGAAAGGAGAGAGTTACCTACAAAGGAGTGCCCATAAAGCTATCAGCTGATTTCTCAAAAGAAAGCTTACAGGCAAGAAGGGGCTGGAAAGAAGTATTTGAAGTCATGAAAGGCAAGGACCTCCAACCAAGATCATTCTACCCAACAAAGCTATCATTTAGAATGGAAGGGCAGATAAAGTGCTTCCCAGATAAGGTCAAGTTAAAGGAGTTCATCATCACCAAGCTATTATTATATGAAATGTTAAAGGAACTATCTAAGAAAAAGAAGATAAAAAATATGAACATTAAAATGACAACAAACTCACAACTATCAACAAATGAACTTAAAAGAAAAGAAAAACAACAAAAACAAAAACTAAGCAAACAACTAGAACAGGAACAGAATCAAAGAAATGGACATCACACAGAGGGATTTCAGTGGGGAGGGGAAGGGAGGGATGGCGGGGAGGTACAGGGAAGAAGAAGAATAATTAGTAGGCATAAAATAGATAGGGAGAGATAAAAAATGGTATAGGAAACAGAGGACTCAAAGAACTTATATGTACAACCCATGGACATGAACTAAGTGTTGGGGAGGGGATGCTGAACGGTTGTGGGGACAGGGAGGAGGGGGGATAAAAGGGGAAAAATTGGGAAAACTGTAATAGCATAATCAATAAAAAATACTTAAAAACAAACAAGGGAGACACAAGAGTTCCATCTTTGGTAAGTTACATGTTCCACAGGAATCTGAAAGCTGCATTCTAATTAATGTACCGATTTCTTGTGAGTTTGGTAAGCAGTGGCCTGTTCCAAGCTCTAAGCCCTCATAAAACTGGGTGCCTGGTTCTGCAGACATCCCAGAGGCCTTGCCCAGGGAGCCCAGTGAACTCCTCTGTTTTGCCTCCACAGCATTCACTCTGCAAAATGACCACTGGTCCCCAAGCCTCAGTCATGGAACTACCCCCTTCCTCAGAGCCTTTATGTTGGGATCAGCAGGGCCTGCTGGTCTGCTAGCTCTGCGGGCTCTGCTGACAGAAAGTGCAGAGATGCTCTCAATCTGTGGGTGTGATTTATGAAAGCCAGTGGCGAGGAAGGAGGTATGCTGGGCACTGGAGTCCCGTGTGAACCCATTCTATTCCTAGGGCATGAGACAGAGGTAGGAATTTCAAATCCACTTCTCCATCTCCTGGTATCCAAGGCGTATGAGTCTCATTCTTCCTGCTCAAGGGAAATTTTGGAGCTGTGGGGCAAGGCCCCTTGACGTAGTTGCCTACAGCAGTCTCTACATGTCTCATCCCGGCCCTGCACTCAAAACCTGGCAGCATCCTGTCCCTCTAAGGAAGTGAAACATCTTGTGTCACGCAAGCAGATTGCACAACACATGCATTAAACTATGTCTCTCTAAGGAGTCCATTCAGACCACGGAGAGCAGAGATAGTTGCCCTGGGGTGGGTAGCTGGGAGAGTGATGATAATGTAGATAGTGACTCGGCCCCTAGGAAACGGAAACAGCAGCGGTGGGAAGAGGGCAGTGTCAGGATGTTGTGGGCAGCTCCAGCTTGGGGGAAATTCTTCAGTTCCTATGTCACTCCAACCGTTCTCAGCTGCAGGTTGCCCTCTACCCTGGCAGGTCATTCTTCCAAGAAAGGAGACTGGCATTTGTTCAGAACAGCAAGTGCCATAGTACTATCTCACATCTGATCGTGGGCTTCTGCCCTCTCTTATTGAGATCGACGTCACCCAAATGGTCTTCAGTCACTTTAAACAAGAAGACAAGCAAATGATTGCAGCTAGTTTCTTATATTATCAGAGGTGAATGTAGTAATGTCTGCTGTCTGCTGTGAGCCATTCCTTAGTGTTCCTTCTCTTGCTCAGAACAGAACTAAGCTGTGGCTGTCCTCATCATTTCCCCCAGATCCCAGCTCATCCTCGGCATTGACTTCCTAACATGGTTCTTAAGAGTCTGCCTTCCCTTCCATAATTCCTGTGGGTCTCGTTGATATCTGAAAGTATATATGTCCTATGCAACCATGTCTGTCTCCATGGAGACATCTCTCCTTTGCTTTCTGCTTTGAGGTTTATTTGGGATTGGACAGTTGGAGTTTTAGTTTTGAGACCTCTGCTCTTCCTCTTACCGCATCATCTCCTTGGGCCTGCCACTCCCTCTTGGACCCAGGTCCTCAAGGAGGGCTTAGCTATGTGAGCAGGTGACTGGGTCTGGTGGGATGTATGGTCTGCAGTGGCTTCTCTACCTCTGAGAGGCCAGTGAAACCTTGTTCTTCCTTTAGATCCAGCAACGGAAGCCCCAGGGGTGGGGGTGCGGTGAGTGCCAGGCCCTCCTGCTCCGCATCTCTTCCTGTGTAATGTTGCAAGGGTTGGCCGAAAACACAGGGCACTTATACCAAGGGTGTGAAAGTAGTATCCATGAAGGGCCATAGAAGAAGGCTGCCTCGCAGGACCCATTTTTCAAAATAGGTTTTCACAATGAGTGATGTTTGATAAGATAGTTCTAGAACTGATCTAAGTTAACCAATCATGTGCACAAGCGGAACATTGTGGATGAGAACTAGTAATTTAAAAACAGAAAAGGGCAGGATAGGAAGTATCTCAGGCTCCGCAGGCCCTGCGGCCTCCGTTGCAACCTCTGAGCTCAGCTCTGGCTGTGAGAGAGCGGCCACAGGTGGGACGTGGGTGGGCGGCCCCGGTGGGATTTGCCCTGCAGGTTATGGATGCAAACCCTTGTACTATCGCGTTGTAACTTACCGGTTTTCTGGGATACAAGTTTAGAAACAATACTTTAAAGAAAAAGAGTGGTCCTTTACTGAGCACCTGCTGAGGGCCAGGCACTTTTGTCTCATGATCTTATTTAGCCTTCACAATAAACTTTAAGGTAGATAACATCAGCCCGTTCCACCTATGGGGAAGCGAGGCCAACAGAAGGGCCTTATCTAAGACCGTGCAACCAGTCAATACTGGAACCAGGACTCAAACACAGGTTAGTTGAACCCAAACAGGATCCTTTTTAAAAGTCATTTTTAATTGTTTAAAGATTTATTGCCCTGATCTTGTGCAGTCCATGGTGCCCTTCCTCAACGATCTGATTATATTTTAAATGGCGTCTAGTCAGCAGGTGTGTGAATCTCGGGGGCTCTGCCCCTGCAGGTCTCCATGTGGCCCTTCCCGCCCTGCGCCCTGTCCTCCCACCTGGCTCTGATGCATGTGTGAACTTTCTTCTTTCTTCTTCTCTCGGGGCAGCACGGGGGCTTTCTAAACTGGGTTTTCAGTTCTTTCTCTTCCCTTTTCTGAGTCTCTTCCTTATTCCTACTTACTTTCTCACCTGCTACTGGCAACTCTGTTGTTTGATTTCCTTTGTCCTTTCCTTTTTCCTGAAAGAACAAAGGATTTCATTGTTATAGTGCTGTCCAAAAATCCCTTTTGAGTTCTACTCTGGATTCGTATTTATTTTTATGGTGCTAGGAAAAAAAAGCACTTCTCTCCTAAACCATCCATTGTGTCCGATTCTACCCGCTGGCGGTTACATCATTAACAGGGGTTTGGCCGTGTCTTTCCAGGATGTGGTCACTTTCACTTCTTTAGTCACTTCCTCCCTGTTGTCCAGAATCGGGTCCTCCATCTTCTGGGACGGGAAGTTCTCACAAAGGCACTCAGGATTCGCTGGGTGTGTTGGTCAAGCCCGGGACTCAAACTCTCAGTAGTTATCTATGCAAATTACTGAACAATGCGGAATGAGGAAGCAAAAGTGTCATAAAAATTCTGCCCAAATTTCAATACAATGGAAAGATATTCCAGAATTCACCAGTGCCTGACATTAGAGGTTTGGAAGATCTTCCATCATTTAATGATGAATCTAGGAGGCCGACACACAGGACCCATTTTTCCAAACAGGATTTCACCAGCAGCAGCGCAGCCCCGGAGCCTGTCTGTCAAGGCGAACTGATGACGTGTAGCAGCAGAGAGTTACATGTTAGAGCTGATGGTGGTTTAAAAATATCCGTCTCAGGCTTTTTGTTAATGTACTGGCTCATTTTCAATATTTCAAATAATACAAACTTATTTAAAGTACAAAGGGGAAGCCCTCCACGCTCACTGCCCCACTGCCCGTCACTGGATAAGCCATTTGACCAGAAAGTGTCCTCGTCACTGGCACCCAAGGACTCATCCACCCATCCACTCATCCTCTACCACCAGTTCCCTGAACGGCCTCTTCTGAGCACTTCCTGAATGCCCGGGATCCACAGGTTTCTCTCCACTAGCACGCTTCAGTGCGGTCTAAGCCCCTGTTCCCTCTCACCTTAAGTCACCTACTCACTCACCTTTGCTGCCACGGAGACTCCATCCACCCACTTCTCACGTGTCAGCCACAGAGATCTCTCTACAGAACACATCTGGTGTCCCCAGCCCTTGCTCAGAGCCCATCACCGGCTCCCACCTGAGCCCCAGGGCATGGCAAGCAAGGCCCCCGTGGAGCCCTCAGCCCTCCTCTCCCACCCACCCCCGAGCCCCTCCAGACCGTCTGCAGCCCCTTGAATGTGGTCTTCTTTCTCGCCTCTGTACTTTGCAGTCTGTTCTTTCCTCTTTGTGGTTAGGCAAATTCCTAGCCCTTCAAGACTCAGCTTTCACTTCACCTCCTCCATGACAAGCCCCTTCCCCAGCAGGTGGTGGGTGCACTTGCTCTGTGTGGTGCCTCAGTACCCTCTGTCCACCCCCGCATGGGCTTTACTTGCTTGTCTCCCTCCTAGCAAGGCACCCGTTGCAGAGCTGGTGTTAGAGTGCTCATCTCCTGCCCGGCGCGTGATGGTGCTCTGTCAATGTTGGCTGAAGCCGGGACCCCTCATACCGGCCGCCACTCTCACTGTTTCCGTCTTGAGCTAGGAAAGCATTTACTTAGAAAATAACATCTTTGGGTCAAAAGCAGAGACTCAGAAGAAGCAGTGCCCAGCTCAGAATGGGCTCCTCAGCAGACAGCCTTGCTGATACAGAGGCAGCAGGGAACCCAGGACACCTGGAGGGGGTGGCTCTGGCCAGATGGGGATCGTTCTTTAGAGAAGTGCTGTTCCTGCCACAGAGGCTCAGCGGACACCTCGCCATCCTGGCTTGAATCAGAGCAGGGTCTACCTGCTTCTCTGGGGAGTATGGAGCCCTCTGTGCAGTTTTCTGGGACAGGGAGGTGATAGGACTGATGCTCTAGCCGGCGGGGAGCGGGGGGTGTTGTTCTCCTGCCCACGTTTCTCCAGAAATACCTGGGGGGTAAATTTCTGGAGAGACACTCCTGTTTCTACCATGGCATTTTTGTTTGTTTGTTTCTAAATCCTCATCCGAAGACATTTTAAAATTGATTTTATAGGGAGAGGAAGGCAGGGAGAACCATCAGTGTGAGAGAGAAGCATCTATTGGTGGCCTCCTGTATGCGCCTGGACCGGGGATCGAACTTGCAGCCTAGGTATGTGCACTGACCAGGAATCATACCCAAAACCCTTTGGTTATAGGATGATGCTCCAACCAACTGAGTCACAACAACCAGGACCCAGATGGCAGTTTTGAAGTGTTTCTTGAGGGCTTTCCAAATTCCTCTGAGAAGGCAGGAGTTTCAGAAAGACGAAGTCAGAGGTGATGGCATGTTGGGATAAGTAGCTTTTACAATGACTTCCATCATCCATCCATCCACCCACCTACCCACCCACCCATCCACCCACCCACCGTCCATCACATCAGACACTGTTGGAGGCGTGTGTGTGTGTGCACAGCGGAAGGGGAGCAGCACTACGCAGGCGCGGTTAGCTGTCCTCATCACTTCCCCTCCCTCATCTTCAAGGAGTTTCAGAGATGCACACAAGTCAAGGCAAAATGTGGCCAGTAGTGTCTGAACTGCCACGGAGGGGGCATCTGCCCTTTCCGCCACGCACACTCAGGGACATGCAGCCAGAGGAGGGGAGAGAGTGGGCTCCAGGCTACACGCTGGCTGCTTTCTGGGAAGTTGTGGGCTCCTGACGGAGGGTGTGTTTATGCAGAGCAGAGCTGAGAATTCGAGGCCTCAGGAAAGGTGGGGCTGAGTGTTTGCTCATTGGACAAGCGACTGTGAGAAAGAACTGGGCCAGTCCCCATGTAGCCATTATCACTGTCTGAGTTGGGACTCTGAAAAGAATGGATTTCTACCGTCACCCATCCCTCCATGGAGAGAGAGCACTGGGGCAGAAGAAGTCCTGGTGGGTGTGGGGAAACCTTTCTCTGTTGGGCCTCCAGGTGGCCAGCACCAGGACTCTGAGCCTGGGACCTGCCTGGAGCTCACCCTGGACTGTGGGCCCTTCACTGCCCATCCTGGCAGCTTCGCTTCCCCTCCCTCATCCTCTAGCTTCCAGACAAGCCTCGTTGAAGGCAGGAAGGTGGTTTCGGGGGAGTGTAACGTCCCCTCTCCAGGACGACATGGCAGGAGCAGTTAGGGACCATTCTGTGCCCAGCAGAGAGACTCCCTCATGCACGGTCCCCGAGGGCGGGGGCCGAGCACTTTGGCGCACACAGCACGCCAGACGGAAGAGGCCCAGCTGGATTGACTTGAATAAGTGAATGAATGAATGAAGGTCACCTGCTGCAGGTGTAGCTGTGGCAGCCTGAGGTGGAGGCCGGAAGGTGGGTGCTGATGTGTCACTGGGGACACATTGAGGGGGCTTCATAGTTAGGCGTATGGCACATTTGATCTCTGCCGAAACCTGGGCACGTGGTTAACGAATTGAGGGGGAGTAGAATAGACTGACTCAAATGTGCCGTTTGGCATGAGGATTATTTTGAGCTGAAGGCAACTGAGACCCACAGACTCAGGAAAAACTTTTCACCTCCCCCTTAACTGCCTAAAACAATGTAAATCGGGGTCCGTACCGGGGGAAAGCTATTACCAGAGATCCCCTTTTATCTGAAGACTCACCTACACAGCAGGGCAAACATCTGGTCCTTCTTCTCCTGTGAATTGCTCTCCTTACCTTGGAAGCCACAGGCCTCGGTCCCATTCCTTAGCCTCAACTGCTTGACTAACCTTGAGTCTCACACTCATTTAATTTATGTGCAAAATTAAATTTGTTTTTCTCCTGTTAATCTGTCTTATGTCAGTTTAATTGTTAGACCCGCCAAAGAGCCTAGGAGGGAAGAAGGGAACATTTTTCTGCCGCTACAGAATCCTCACCACTGTCCTCTACCCTGTCCAGGAACACAACTTTAACTTTTCTGTTCCCAAAAGCCTGCCCTGGCTGGGCACCTGGAAATACTGTACCCAGCAGAAGGAGGTATAAAGAAACGGGTGTGGGGCCCTCTATCAGGACAGGACATGAAGGGGAGTGACTGTGGGTGCATCAGGAGGGACAGGAGGGCCCAGAGTGGGTGGGTGGCTCACTCCGGGCTGGTGTGGGTGGCTGATGTCATTTGCTTCCAGCAGCGGGCCTGTCCTTGTGTATGGTTGCAGAATGCTTATAGACTAGGGAGCTCGTGTTTCACAGCTGTGCTTGCAATGGAGCTTTGGCGCCTCTCTTCAGGGGAAAGGCCCCCCCACTTCTATGGGTTTGGGTAGTAGCCAGGCCCTCAGCGTGCCCCACTACAGTGTCACTGGTCCGTTTAGACAGGTCTCCTTCTCTGAGACCCTGTGTCAGCAGGCACTCCCACCTCTTGGCCTCTCCCCCTTGCTTACTATGTCCAGCACACAGGCTTCCTGTCTGACACTTGAACTTGTCAATCCTGCCCCTGACTGAGAAACAGTGGGTTTGTCATTGTTGAGTGAACACTGATCAAAAAAGCTCTCCCTCAACATTCCTGTTTCTTGACTCTTGCTGGCTCCCATCTGAGGTTTCACTGCCTGCTCCCCAAACAATGCAGGCCCTGGAAAGTCAGTCGCTCAGTTCTGTGCCTTTGGGTAGGAGGTTCATGACCCGGATCCTGCCTGGTTGGCCGTGCTGCTCTGGCTAACTGGCAAGTTTCTCTGCTCTCTTTCACTTCTGTATGGGGGTTCCTGAAATTGCTTGTTCAGTCTAGAGAATGACCTTACTGCGCAGGGCTTAAGGCAACTGAGACCCCTTGCTCCCATCTCTTCTACTGAGGCCTTGAGGTCAGGTTGTAGCTGAGGACAGCACTTGCCCCAGGAAGCAGCAGATCTGGCAGGTAACAGACTGCCCCACAGGTGCCCGCCTTTCGGCTCAGTTTTTCTTACCCACACTGGGTGTCTAGCTGGAAGGAGGGCAGGGTGCTGTCCTGTGCCCCTGGGGAGCCCCTACTGAAAAAAGTCAGTGTTGGCAGGAGCCACATCCTCCAGGGGCCTTGCTCAGCCAGTCATGACACTAGGAGCCAAGCCTGACTGTCATTTTCTAAGTGGCTTCATTGAGAAGGAGACTGTTATGAGTGGAGAAGGGGGAAGGGAATAGCCCTTAGTGTTTTCTCTGAACCCGCACCTCCTTGCTGGCTTAACACTGACTGACTGCCAACCACTGAGGCCTTACGTATACAACCAGCCTCAGGGATCAGCAGGCCTTTGTGAATTCCAGTGAGTTCTTCGACTCTCTCTTTCCAGAGGTTAATTTTCTAGGAGACACTTTTCAATAATCAAGCCTACCTTAGAATTCACCTCAGACTCACCATGTTCTGGGACAGAGAACTTAGCTCTTACTTCCTTCAAGTTCTAGTCAGGAAGAAAGCGATCCTACAGGTGGCCAACAAGCTAGTCATGACAACACCGGAAAAGGACCTCTCCCCCGAGTCCCCAGGCAACATGCCTCCTTGCTTCTCAGTAGGGAACGCTCCGAATGTCACTGTGGGGACAGTCTAATCCTCCCCACCAGTCTGCAGGCTCCTGGAGGCTGTGATGTCTCCTTCTCCTGTGACTTGGCACAGAGACCAAATTAACACTGGGTGAGTTGGAAAGACCAATTCGGGAACCAGGTGGGAGCTCCATCCTCCTAGCCCAGCCCCAGAAGCCACTCAGCTTCCTGGCCCGATGTCCTTATGTTTAAAACGAGGACAGTAGACCTATCTCTCAGGCTTGTTATAAACAATGCCCCGTATGTGGAAGCACCTAACAGGGAAGGGCCATGGTTGACAGGCAGAAAGTATTAGTTTGCCTGCCTCCCTCCTTCTTCCTCCCCTCCTAGTGTGCGTGGCCTCATTTCCACTGCATTTCCCTTCAGTCTGTTGGGTGAGTGTGAGTATGCGTAGTAGAGCCTGGAGCCCAGTTGTCCCAGGGCCGCAGTGAGATGGGAACACTGTCCCCATATACATCATTGTCCCTTTATCTGATTGGTTCCCTAAGGCCTGTGTCCACACAGAGACCTTCAGGGGCTCACCACACTGGGGCTTCCTGAGTTTTCCAGCTTCCTTAACAATTTAGCATCATCCATTCCCAAAGTATCATCACCTTCCAGAGTAATTTCGGTATACCTGGGAATTCAAAGATGAGTTAAATATGGCACCTCTCCTCAGAGAGCTTATCTTGACCACAGGAAATTCCCAGTGGGGCCTGAGAAGAGGTTGGGTACCTCCTGGGAAGGCTCCATTTTAGCAATGGCGCACACAGACATCCTCCTTGACCACAGCCTCCTGCCTTCGCCCTTCTATTCTCTCAGTCGTTCCCCCTTCCTCTTAATCTGCCCACCACTTTGGCTCTCTCGTCCATCTGGTTTAGTTTCCATGCTCCATTCTCCAGCCATTTCTTGCTGGTCTTCTCACTTTCTCTTTCCAGCTCCCACTGGACAACACCCCAGGCCTGGTGGTGTGGGTGGCCTGCTTCCTCTGTGCTTCTGGCAGGGCCGTGAAGGGCTGCTGGGGAAAGTCTTCTAGCCTCACAGATGGCTGCTACCTTGAAGCTCTGATGCCCTCTGGGCTCCTACACTACCCGATAGTGCTACAGAACTTTCCCAGTCTGCTGCCCATAGCAGTGATTCCCAACATCACCACTGACCTCAAGTCGTGACCCCGACTCTCCCTCACACTCAGCTCAGGAAAATAGCCACCATCATAGGAGAGGGTCTCAGCATTCCCCACCGTGCTTCCAACTGCATTCCCTACCGCGTTTCCAACTGTGTTCCCCACCACAGTTCCAACTGTGTTCCCCACCGCGCTTCCAACTGTGTTCCCCCAGCGTACCTTTCTCTCACTGCTGGAAGTGTAGGAGCGCCTCAGCCTCGCCAGGCTGTTCCATGCACCCAAGCCCTGAACCTCCTGACCCACCATCATGTAGTACAGACCCGATCTGGTCATTGTCCCTGATCCTGACAGGGAGCTCTGAAAACCCTGGGATTTCCTCAGTGAGAGGTAAATGATCTCACGCGGGTAGTCCCCCTAGACAGCTTCAGGATGGTGGCCGGTCTCCAGAGAGGCCAACTGTGTAGGTAGAGGGATGGGGCTTTGAGTCACAGGATATCAGCCATTTCTCCTGCCCCCTGGGAGGGAAGGGGGGCTGGAGTTTAAGTTTGATCACGTGGCCAATGATTTAATCAATTATAACTTAAAACAATACAATCCATTCCAAAGCTCTGGACCCTGGAGCCTGGAGGAGCTTCCTGGTTGTGTCTTGCCATTTGACTGGCCCTCCTGGTTTGTATCGATTATAATAAAACAACACCAATAACAACGAGGACAACAACAACAATAACATGATAGCACTTTCCTGAGTTCTGTGAATCTTTCTAATGAATTGCCAAGTTGAAGGGGTCATGGGAACCTCCGAATTTATAGGCAGTCAGTTGAAGGTGAGGATGGCCTAGGGGCTCCCGAAGTGCGACTGGCATCTGAGCGAAGGGTAGTCTTGTCGGGGCCATGCCCTGTAACCTGTGGGGTCTGCCTGCGCCAGCTCTGGGTGGCTGCTGCTGCAGGCAAATTGAAGTCGAACCTGGGGGGGTTGAAATGAAATATGGTCCTTTCAAAGATTTTGCTGTTTTGATCTCTCTCTCTCTCTATATATATATCTGTCTCTGACTGTCTCTGTCTCTCATCATCAACATTTCACTCTTTACTGGCTCCTCCTCACCAGGCCGACTCATATCTTGCTTATCTAAACCAAAACAATGAAGGGCCTGCTTTTCTGTACTTACTGAGTTCTTTCTCTGGAAGGGTGCCTTCACTCGCTCCTCCCCGCCACTCCTCAGTTTTGCTTCCTCCACCGCTTGATTGAAACTTCTCTCATGAAGGCCATCCTTGACCTCACACTCCACAGGTAATTTTCAGCCTTTAAAAACAAACCATTTTTTACTTTTCAGCAGCATTTCACACTATCGGTCACTGTCTTTCTTCTTAAACTACGACCCCTCCCTGTGGCACTTCCTGCAATACTACACTGGTTTTCTGAGGGCCACTCCTTTCCAGTTTCCTCCACAGTCTCTGGCTACCTCTTAGCTACTCCAGGTGGCTCCTAGCGTCCACTCCAGCCCTCCTCTTTGATTTCTAACCCATGAAAATCTCACCACTTGGGATTAGTCACGTCAGAGACTCTTCTCGCTCACCGCTCTGGCCCCACACCTGATCAGCCATCCTGTGTGGTTCCTTCTCCCTCCCAAACACCTCCTGTCTCTGCACTTCTGCTCTCTGCCTCCGCTGCCCCCTGGGCAAGAAACCGGCCCCAGCTCCTCCTCCTACTGTCTCTGTTCTCCGCCCTACGGCCTCATATAAGCAACCGTGGTAGAGCCGCAGCCCACGTTCCTGGCCCCCAGCAGGTGCCAGTGACTTTCCTTTGAATGAATGAATAAATTAATGAATATTATGTTCTAGCTTAAAACCTTTCAGTAGTGTCCCATGGCCTTTGGTGTCCAAGCTCCTGGACACAGTTTCCAGCCCTCCTGACCCAATCTTTGCACACAGCTTGCTCTCTTGGCCTTGAATGTATCACAATCACCTTCCCTCATTCTGTAGTACCTGTCCTTTCCTTGGGCCCAGCGACTATTATTTTCAGCTTTCATGGACCTTTTCCTGCTTCACGGGCTGTATGCTCCTAGTTACTTCCTGCCCCACCTACTGTATACTTACTATACCTTATTGCAGTTGTCTGCAGTTCCAGTAACACACCCATCAGCAATGTCTCAGTGTCCACCTCGCTCCACACCCTGGCCGTACTTGTCATAGCCACACTTCCAAAGTTTTGACAATCTATTGGTGTAAGATGGTATTTGACTGTGACTTGTGACTTACTTTCCATTTCTCCAGTTTTTAATGAGGTTGAGCATCTTTTCAGATGGTTACTAGGCATTTGCATTTACCCATTCTATGAAATGCATGTACTTTGTCCTATTGGATTTTTTCTTATTTATTTTTATATCCTGAATATCAATCCTTTGTAAATATATGTGTTGCAAATATTTTATCCCATTTCGTGGCTTGTCTTTTTTTACTTTTTAATGTTATCTTTTAATGAAAAAACTTAACACTTAAAATGAAGTCAAACTGATTAGTTCTCCATATGTGGTTTATGCCTTCGGTGTCTTGTTTAAGCAATCTCTCCCTGCCTCAAATCACAAAGATACTCTCCCATATTTTGTTCTAAAAGTTCTAAAGTTTTGCTTTTCTATTTGGGCCATGGTTATCTTTAATTGTGTGGCTTCTCTCTTGCAGAGCAAATGCACGAAGTCAGGGGCACCGGTCTTTTGAACGCAGACCCCGTGTGGTGATTGGCACCCAGTGAGGGGCCAGTGACTTACCAACTGAGTGACTGATCGAAAGATTAAAAGTAGAAACAATGTGGAATGGAGTTTAGAGGAAGCAAGGGACAGCTGTGGAAGGAGATAAAGTAGGACTGTGGTTCTCAATCTTGGGTCTACCCTGGAGCCCCCTGGGAAGCACTGGCTTGTGCTGTGGAGGCTCCACCCTAAGAGGTTCCCTGTGACTGGCCTGAGGCATGGTCCAGGCACGAGGTGATCCCAGTGTGGGCTCATGGCTGAGAGCCACTGGGTTTGGAGGTAAAACAATGCAGTGGTCAAGGGTCAACAAACTCGGGCTTGAACTTCAACCTTGTCACTGACCAGCTGTGTGCTCTTGCCTCTTTGCTCACCTATGACATGGGTGTAATAGCACCTGCTGGCACCATGACTGCGGGGGTTAGAGAAGGCAAACGTGTTCCGGAATGAGGGGCGTTCTTAATACTTTGCAGTTTCTGAGTTTTTTTTTCTTTTTTTTTTTTCTTTTCAAGGAGGAGTGGCATTTGAGCCAGACCGTGATGACTGGGTCAGACATAAACATGCAATGACTGGGAGAGAAGCACAATTCGGGTGGAGGGAATGTCATGGTCAAAGGGCTGGGGAGAGAGCAGGCCTGTTAGCACTGTCAGAGGGCACGAAGGAGGCTAGGGGCGGGGTCAGGTGGCCAGCCAGGTGCAAAGGGCATAGCTTCTCAGGGTTCTCATGGATACTGCTGTCCTCCCAAATGTCATAAGTGAGTAAAGGTTCTCACCTATCTCTCTTTTCCTCATTCCAGGAAAGACCAGTGTCTGGTGTTTAGGAAGAGAGTCCAGGAAGGGGAAGTGGGGTCAGGGGAGCAGAATGTAAGAAAGGGTCCTTGCAGGTTGGCAGAGGATGAGGGTTTTGGTCTCCAGAGGAGGGGCTTGGGAGTGGTGAGGAGTCTACCTTAGGCCAGGTAGGATGTATTTTTGTGGAAAATGGTATGGAGGGGTAGGACTGCTTTAGTCAGCTTCCCGAAGTGCCAAGCCTTTTTGATAGTCTTTAAAAGCCACATAGAGCGGTTAAAGCTGGCTTTCAAGTTCATAGGTTATTAATATAGCAACAATTGGTAACTATGTGAGAAAACTCAAGTGAGCAGCCTGGATGTTCTCTTGGTACTGGAGGTGGCTTAGGATGAGGTCTAGTCTCATATCTTTGACTGCTCACCTGGCAGGGTCACCTGGCTGTCCCATAGGCATCTTTAGCTTCACATGCCCTGAAGAGAACAGTGGTTTCCCTGCCCAGTCTGTCTCTCCCTCAGACCCCACTTCTCACTAAATGGTCCTGCAATTGATTACCAGTTACCGAAGTAAAAGTCTTAGCCCTGGTGCTGGAGTCCTCCCTGTCTCTATCTTGTCACAGTCCCCACCCCATTTATCTGAAATAGCTCTGCCTTGGTGCTACTGGCTCATTCCACCCCCTCATGGTGGTTCACCTCCTCCTGCCAAGCACTCCCCAGTTAACTTCATGAGATCCTTAATGTAACCCGTACAAATGAGTGGAGTCATGCATGCACATTAATCTCCCTGAATCATTTTGTACTTATGTCTGAAAGTACACCATCTTTCTTCACTTGCAAACTAACAGACTTTTTGGTTGACAAAAATCAGCTGATAGCATCAGTACTAAGTTGACTGTTTTTGAACACTCAACTTTAATCATTCTCACTAGTGTATATGGAAGTTATCCTTGACAAAAGATAATTGAGTTTTCCCAAACAAAAAGAAATTTTGGGTGTGGCCGCAGAACCTGATTCATAGAATTATATTTTTAGAAGGATCTCAGCATTGCTTTTAAAGAGCTTTGACAGGCCCTGGCCAGGTAGCTCAATTGGTTAGAGAATTATCCTTATATATCAAGGTTGTGGGTTCGATCCCTGGTCAGGGCATAGACAAGAATAAACCAATGAATGCATAAATAAGTGGAACAACTAATCAATGTTTCTCTCTCTCTCACACACATGTGAGAGTTTTGATAGCTGCCTTGGGGAGTGTCTGCTCTTCGGGGTCACCAAGGTGCAAATGCTTGGCCTCAGCATCCTTGTTTCTGTTGCATTGCCTGGGACCCACTCTTCAGGGGCCATTAACCATAACCAGGTTCACAAGGGGTTGACTGGGATTCTAGAACACCAACGTACAATATTACATTTATGGTGTAGGCTGTATTCGCAGTGACTGTGTATAGTCAAGCTCAGGATTAGAGTCCCAACAAATACCTAACATATGTGAGAACTCTCAGACTGAATATTTCTAGGAAAATCCAAATTTGTGATGGCCATTGACATACCTTTCTGGGGATAAGAGTTAACAAGATCTATACATTTTTAAAGAAACTTTAGCATGTTTTGGATGAACTGTTGGTTGAATAAATTGATAGGGCTACCATTTGAGGGACTGTAGGCTATTGTCCTTAGCAGTTTGATTTATTTCAAAGCTATACCTATTTTTGTTGTGAAATACTCTGGATTCTTTAAAAAAGGTGGGTTCTGTTTTGCTGAGAAGTACTGAGCCATTTACCTGAAATGGATAGGGCTGAGAGGTAATCTGAGCTAGTCCGGATATGGACACGTGGCTGACTCTAACCAGCAGCTCCTATACAGAGAGGAGGGAAAGAGAGAAGAAAAGATCAAAAGGAGGTGCTGTGCTGAGCTCTGTGAACCGGTTGGTCCACGTACTGGGGAGGTTGGCCTAGTGAACCTCAGGGAGGCAGGTGTGAATTTATTGATTCTGCTACCTGAAGAGCACTGGAACAATTAAGTGGAGTAAGAATGGGTTTCTGATCTCAAGAGGCTCATTTTTCAGGGAAGATGGACGCAAATATTGAATAATTATGATACGGTGTCTCAGATGTTCTAATGTAAGTTTGTGCACGAGACCAAAGGAGGCCCAGCGAGTGGAGCCTGGGAGTTGGGGGGACACACTCATGAGCAGCTGCCACTTGCACTGAGTCTTTAAGGAGGAGCAGAGCGCAGGAGGGATGGGGGGGTGTTGGCAAGAGGACTTCAGACAGAGTCGCTGCGGGGAAGTAGTGAGAGATGAGACTGGGACAGTCGGCAGGGACGTTGTGTATGGAAGTGACACAATCAGATCTGCATTTTAGCAAGCTCATTTTTGGACAGTAGCAGGGAAAGGGCTGGAGTCGGGCGAGGCTGGAAGCAGGGAGACAGGGTGTCTCGGGGAAAGTGAGGAGGCCCTGATGAGGCAGTTGTGGGAGCAGCAAGGGGAAGGGGCTGTGCTGCGAAATTCCCAGAGTAGAAGCAAAATGGACTTAGTGACCAGCTGGATGTGAATGCGGGTGAGGAGAACTCTGAGACCCCTAGGCTGACCCATGGAAGCGGCATAATTTAATACCCCCAGGAAACCAGGGGAAGATCAGCTTTTTCGTTTGTTTGCTTTGCGGGGAGTGATACAGGAGGAGTTACAGGCTGAAGTTAGGCATACGAATTTGGTATTCCTTTGGGATTTATGGCTAAATCTCTCTGGACAGCAGCTAAATATATCTGTCTGGGATAAGGAAATAAAAGAACAATCTGGCTGGTGATGCACAGAACGTAGAGAGAGTAGCTGAATGGAAAGGGCCCCCTTGCAGGAGCTGGGAGAGGAACTCGGGGGGAAAGCTCTCACCTCTTGCCCCTTCTGCTTCTGATTTCCTTGCTGTTCCTTCTGTCAGTGACACCTAACGGAAAGCCAGGAAGCAGGAGCCCAGAGGATGCAGTCCATATGGATCAGCCTCTGAGGGACCAGAGCTGGGTGGACAAGGGGAAAGAGAGGAACTGGGGGTTCACAAGGAATGTATGCAGGAAAACTGCCATCTGGGGGCAGGTAGTGCAAGAATTGACAGTAAAGCAGACTGAGGAGCCAGAGACCAGAAGAATAACCAGATGACTCGGAGGCCGAAGGGAAAAGGGAGTGGAAGTGACCAGTGGTGCCCTTTGCTGCAGAAGTCAGGCAAGACATGGGCTGAGCCACTGGATTTGGCAATTGGGAGACCTTCACAAAAATAGCTGCAGGGGAGTGTTGGGAGCAGCGGTCAGCTGACGACGTAGATTAAAAAATAAAAAGGATTTTATTTTTTAGCAAGACGGGTGTCTAGTGGTACAGAGCAATTTCTCTCAGTAAAAAACATCTGAAAAAACCTGGATAAATTAGTTTTAAATGAAATATTTTGAAAAGCATGGCTGAGCTCATAGGAGAAACAATTTGAGTAGATGCAATGGGAACATTATCCCACAGCTGAGGTGAGGGTAAGCTAGACAGTGTGTTTAGCAGATCAAAGGATCTTCTAGGTATAGGTGAGGGTGCAAAAGTGAAAAAAGTGAGCAAGTGGAGCTTTTGTATGACACAAGCTGGGAATAGATTCTTGAAAAAAAAAAAACAATTCCGGAGGCTCGAGCCCCGCAGGCACCAGGCCTGCCAGGGTAGCCATGCCCACGACAGTCTAAGGATCTCTATATCACCCATCTTCCACACCAACCATGTGGGACGCTAAGGAACTCGGGTTGGTAAACCTCCAAGGATTTGGTGGTAAAGGTGGGTGTGGTGTGTGTGTTGTGGGGGTGAGGTGGGGTGAGGCCTTGAGGTGGTTCTCAACCTGAGAATTTATCATTTCAAAATGTTCTGCTGTGATTCAACTCAGGTACAAAAGACAGGCGCTGCTGATGGGCAGGGCCACTCACACTTGTTTCTTCCCAGACGCCCAGACGGGAGCCCCCGATGACCGAAATGAAGAAGGCTTGAGGCCGCTCGTGAATCAGGCCACCGCAGACGGTGGGTCTCAGGCAGTGTCCCAGCCAGGGCTGGGGTGGAAGCTCCCCACCAGGCCGCAGGAACACAAGCGTGCAAGCACACAAGGCAGGCACCCTGCCACTTCCTTTTCACGCCAGGACCTTGTCCAGGCTACCGTGGCTCTGTCACACGTGGAAGCTGGTTGTACTTGGCACAGAACGATACAGAGCTTGAGGAGCCCAACCACCCTGTGACCCAGGCTCAATCCACAGATGTCCGCAGATGCCTGCTCTTCCAAGGGAGGGCCTCAAGACAAGCTTGGAGGCTTATTCACCTGACACCCTCCAGCTAATGAAGGTCCTCCACCCTCTCCACCCTTCCTCTGCCTCCAGCCAGGCAAGGAGCAGTGACTGAGTGCACCAATGGAGAGAGTTACCCAAATGGCATTTCCCTCAGGACAGGGGAGGGCTCTTTATGTTACCTTTACCCCACCTCTGTTTTCTGGCTTTGTTCCCAAAGCTTCAAATGCCTTGGAGGAGGGGAGGCTGAGTGGAGATTCTGGAAGGAGACACGCCAGGGGGCCCCAAACACCCGCCCCACTGGAGAAACACTGCTTTGACTAACTGTCTGTGTTAGATACTGGTTGTGCTGACTTAGCTCTGCTTAATCTCATAAAAACCCCCATCTGATGACATCAGGAGCCTGGGGCTCCTCATTTTCAATGAATGCAAATTGGACAAGAAGGGTGAGGAATGTGTACTGAGGAATGTGTACTGATGGTCCAGGGGGAGGGATCAAGGAGTACACTACAGTTGGGAGTTTATGTAGAGTGCTTCCCATGGGCCAGCAGGCTCATCCCTAGAGTCCTCATCTTCAGCCCACCTCCCTGCAGCTGCCAAAAGGCAGGGGAGGAGCAGGGAGGAAGACTGCCTGAACTACCCACCTGGGGAGTGTGCCTCCTGCTGAGGGACAGAGAGGACACGCCCATGCCCATGCCTAGTTGCATGCCAAGGATTGCCAAACACAGGCTGTGTAAGGAGCACCAGTGACATTTCCAAGTCAGAATTGCAAGAATAATGGGAATTCGGGACCCAAGTGGGACCTGGTAGGGAGGGACATGGATGTTGGAAAGCCACTGGTCTTTGTATCAAAACAAAGCCACCACTGAGCCTCTTGTTTAGTTACTGGAGAATAGGTCAGGGTTGGCCTCCCCCACCGCCTGAGCCTGAGTTCTGGGGCTGAAGCCTCTGCCTCAGATGGCTTCCTGGGGTCAGAAACATTCGGGTCTCACTTCATTTGAGCTGCGAGGGAACATGCTGGGCACTCGGGACCAGCATGTAGGTGGGGCGTGGGGCACTGGAACAGCTGCAACCTGCCAGCTGGGGATTGTCCCCACTGTGAGTTACATGCCTGGCAGGACTACTTGTTCATCCACAGAAAACTGAGGCTGTGTTTGGTATTTTTTATGGGGCTAAGATTGGAGTTTTAACAGTCGAAACATACAAGAAACATTTTATTAATTTGGTTTCTTTAGATATTTCTGGAGCTAGGTTTGTAGCTAATTTTGAATGTTAGGAAACAAGAGAATTATGTGACTATTTGGAAAGGCCTTTCAACCACTAAAGGGGGATTCCACTACCTGTCTCACAGAGATGTCAAGTTCAAAAACGTGGGGATCACCAAACTCACTTTTTACTTTGCAGCCTGTGTCCTGGAGCAGAGATTTCTCTGCCCTCTAAGCAAAGTCCAGCCGCAGGAGCAGCCTGCGTCCCACTGGCAAGGACTCGGACCCGGGCCGTTTCCCAGGCAGCGAACACTCTTCATGGGCCACATACTCAGGGGAGCATAATAGAACTTTCCTTATTTTTCTGTAACTCCCCTTAATCTGGATCGAAGCTCTCATTTTTAGTTTCTTTCAGGTAAATTCAGGCAATTCAATAATTTCAGTCATTTTAGGTTTAAATTCAGCCAGCTCAGGGTTCTACCTGTCCCCCTCTTGCTCCCATGGGGGCACCCAGCTGTGAAGGGGTCCTCATGGCATAGAGCTGTCAGTGGGAAGGGGGCAGAAGGCATATGGAGGCCCTTTGGAACTGCTGAGCTAAGCCCGGCCCTACCGGCCCCAGTGCCCACGGTTCCCACTGCGGGGCGCTCCGTGTCCTTCTTGTCTCAGCCACAGGCTGCTAGCCCCATAGGCCTGTCTCGCTGTTGAGATGGAGCAATGCCAGCTTGCGGATGCTTCGAGCCTTCGCGGGGCCACCGGACACTGCACTCATCCGTGTGCTCACAGCGTGCATCCAGACCTTTCTTGCTACGTCTGTGTCATTCCTAGTTTCTTTTTGGCTCACAACTTCCTTGGCCTCCCTTGGCGTCCCTTGGATATCCAAACTGATCTGGGTTTTGTCATCCACCGCCGCAGGGCTCAGCCTGGAGACAGGGCTTGAAGGACAGGCTGTGCTTGGGCCTCTGTGGTTGCCTGGCCGGGAGGCTGGTCTGGCTCCTCGCGTGGAGTGGCGGCTCTGAGGGGTGCAGGTTGGCGCTAGACAAACTTCACGTGGAGTCAAAGTTCCTCTTGGAAATCCCCTGACGGCTGTCACGCTGACACTGTCACCGGCCTCCTTCAGTCCAAAACCAGTTTTTCCTGGGGCAGTCTGGGAGGTTGGGAGTTGTAGAGAGCTGCTGAGAAAACTCAAAGGAAAATAAGTGGGTGTGAGTAGGACACAATCTTTAGATAAATTCTCAAATTTTACCTGCCAGCAAGGCTTCCCCGCTCCCCATTCCCAGATTTGGGCTCATGGCTGTTATACCAGCCATTTCTCTCTGCAGAGAAGCAACGAGAGGACAAGTCCTGCTTGCCGACACAGCTCTTAGCAGGTGAGCTGGGCGCTGTCTCGGCAATGGTCCGATTTAAGAACAGGCGAAGGCAGAGGCTCGCCAGCTGAAAAATGACTGCTCCGCTGGAAGGCATCTACGTTCAGACTCTAAATCGGAAATACCTTCAAAACGAGTTTGCCGAGAAGGTTTTCTTCCGAAGTGTAGTCTTTCCTTTATGAGATTGGCATGTTCTGGAGGCTTTGGCAAATGGAGTCCATGTTTGCTGAGAACTGGGGTTCAGAGAGGCCCAGCAGTCGCCTCGCCTTCAGCCAGACCCCCTCCCGCAACCCAGTGGTCACACGACCGACCGCACGTCAGGGGAGCGCCTGCATGCCACCAGTCCAGTGTTTGTCACAGAGTTTAGCAAAAAAAAAAAAAGAAAGAAAGAAAAATCTCAACTAGTTAAAAAAAAAAAAAAAAGGGAAAAATCCCAAAAGTGTTATAAGAGCAATTTGGTGTTTGTTTGGGTTTTAGCTCCAAGTTGATTCATTGCTCCCATAAACGATGCTCCTCTGTGCTGGGCACACTGTAAAACAGGAAATACGTGTTAGATGTGCCAGCCGGTGAACACTGGAATATGATTAACGTGAGCTTTGCTATAATCCACAGTGCTGGGGTAAGATGCCGGAGGTCTAGAATGCCCAGAGCGCCGTTCCTGGAGGGCTGAGTGGTCGCGGCGCGGGTGGACTTTAGTCCATGGCACCGAGTCTGTGAGCGCTGTCTGTGAGCGCTGTCTGTGCCACGATGACAGCTGGGCATGAGGGCGCGGAAAGACAGCTCTTCTGTTCCCGAAAAGAAGTTCGTGGTAAAAATGACATGAATACTTACTTTACTTGAAACTGGAAACCACAGCATTATGTTCCCAGCGAAATTGGGCAACATTTCCCACCGCTGGGAGTTTTCTGAGCAGCCCTTGAGCAGGGCTCTGCCCTGTCAGAGCAGCGGTGGAGGGTGGGGGGCGGCTCTGTCACCGCCCGCACGCGGGTTAGAAAGCTTGGCCTGGAGCCCTGTCTGCCTCAGGTGTTCTCTGAACGGGTCACTTAAGTTCCATCCTCTTCTCCTTCTTTGTCTAAGTTTTTTTCTTTTTAAATTTAAGCACCACAGAATTGGTAGAAGAAAATATCCACAACCCCTTTCACCTCTGCTCACTCCCGAACCCACTCCTTGATCCCACAGTGGCCCTGACACCAGGGGGTTGGCGTCCTTCTCGGTTCAGCCTTCCTTTGCGCATGCACAGAAATACACATACACTATTGTTTTTCCTAAATTAGGTCCTACTTAGCCATATTATTTTATTTTAAAACTCAACTTCATTAAGATATAATTTATATACAACATAACACCCTTTGGGGCTGACATTGGTTAATAAAATTATGTAAGTTCCAAATGTACTACATTGTGATACATCATCTGTACATTGCATTGTGTGTTCACCACCCACAGTCTAGTCTCCCTCCACGTGTTTGACCCCATTTACCCTCTTCAACCTCCCCCCACCCCTCTTCTCCTCTGGCAACCACCAAACTGTCCGTGTCTGTGAGGTTTTTCTTTCCGTCATTTCTTTGTTTTGTTCGTTCACCTGTTGCTTTCTAATAATAAGACATCCATTTTTAAATGTACAGCTTGATGAGTTTTGAAAAGTAAAAAAGCTTGTGAAACTAATATCTCAATCAAGTCACAGAATCTTTCTATAACCCCCTTTAGTTCCCTTCTGCCCCGTTGTAGCCAACTTCCCATCCACCCTCAGGCAACCAGGATCCGCACTCTGTCACCGCAGCTTCGTTCTGTGCTTCTGTATAAATGGAGCCATGCTTTGTGTGGTCTTTCGTGCCTGGCTCCCTTTGCTCAGTTCCTTCTGTGCTTCCGCGTTTGTCAGTAGTTAATTCCTTTCTTCCGCTAAGTAGTTTTCTATTGTATAAATGTACCATAATTTGCATTTCAGGTCGACCGCTAAGGGACATGTGGCTTGTTTCCAGTAACTGGTCATGACGAATAGAGCAATGAACATCCGTGTACAAGTCTTTGTGTGGACTTAAGTTGTCACGTCTCTTGCTTGAGGAGCTGGGACCAGAAGTGGTGGGTCATAGGGCGAGCTTATGTTTAACTTTGTAAGAAACGCTCGCGTTCTTGGTGGTGGTGACGCCGTTCTGCGTTCCCTCCAGCGACAGCGGAGAGGTCCGGGTGCTCTGTGCCTTCGCCCCTCCTTTCTGTTTTATTGAGTGTCAGACACCTAAGGATGCAGAGTCATCTCATGGTGGTTCTAAATTCCTTCTCCTGATGACTGACACTATTGATCATTTTTTGTGTGCTTATTGACCATTCACATATATTCTTTTGTGAAGTTTCTATTCCAATCTTTTGCCCATTTAAATAAGTTGGTGGTTTGTCTTATAATTGTGTTGGAAGGTGTGAGATAATAGAAAGTATATATATTGGTCTCTGCCCCCAGTTCCTGACACAGAGGTCCTGAAACCATTGTAATTTCCTGGTGACAGGGACATCTTTGTCTTAATGAAGTGACTGGATAAACCTTGGATGTGGGCTGGTCACAGGGAAGACCAGGTCATAATTAGAAGCTTGGAATTTTCACCTCTTCCTGCCCCATTCTCTTGAGAGGCTGAAAATGAAGTTAATAATTGATCATATGTATGCGATGAAGCCTCCATAAAATCTCCAAAGTAGGATGTTCAAAGAGCTTCCAGGCTGGCAAATGCACCCACCGGGAGGGTGGCGTACCCCACTTCCACGGGGACAGAAACTGCTGCACTCAGGACCCCCCTGAAGTTCAACCTGTGTATCTCATCATCTGGCTCTTCATTTGTACCCTTTATCCTATTGTTTAATAAACCAATATTTCCCTGAGTTTTGTGAGCTGCTGTAGCAAATTAATCAAACCTCAGGAGGGGGTTATTGAAACCTCCGATCTGTAGCTGGTGAGTCAGAGGCACAGGTGATAACCTGAGCTTGCACCTGGTGTCTGTAGTGGGGGTTGGGGAGGCAGTTTTGTGGGACTGAGCCTTTACCTGTGAGATCTGACACTCCCCAGGTAGACAGTGACAGAATTGAGTTAAATTGTAATACACCCAGCGATGTCTCAGAGAATTGCTTGGTGGGTATATGAGAACCATGCCCCCCACCCCATAATAATCGGGTCTTAGAATCATTGCAGAAGAGTTCCATATTTATTTTTTATTCTTTATCCATTTTGCATACAAGTTGTGTCAGATATAATCTGTCTTGCATCCTCATAGGGCTGGTCAGATAAGATAATGAGCAGAAGAATGCTTTGCAAATGGAGATGCATGATTTAAATGCTATTCATTCAGGTCATAAGGTCCTTCCTGATGTGGTCACAGAAGCTGTCCCTTCCTTCTGCCTCTCCCAGACCAGCCTTCTCTGTGCTGGCTGCCATTAGTTAACCAGAGGGTTTTCTGTTTGTCTCTTCTTGCCACGTCATTCAGATCTGTGACACGCAATCAACCACAGTGCTTTGGGTTGTGACACTGGCCTGGGAAACTGGGGGTTGTACAAAGTGGTTTTCCCTGATTTTGCAACAGCTGTGAGTTTTGTTGCTCCCATTACTGCACCTTTTGTGAAAAGAAATTTAGGGAAGTGAAGCATCTGGCCAAATACCTAGAGACCCTCTCCTTGCTTCCTGCCTTGAGTTCTCATAAATATAACATTTGTTTATTTCCTTGTCTTAATAGCAATTTAAAGCCAATTGAGAAAATTTGGAATCATCATGTCTGACCCTCATGTTTTCTCAAATAAAGAATGGTCTCTGGGCCTTTTGAAAGTCTCTTCTCTGCCTTGATTTGCATGTTTGGGAATGCTGATCTTAAGGTGTTGGTATCTGGCCTGGAAACCCTGAGAGCGCAGACTGCAGGGGAAGCCTCCGATCATATCAACCCGCCCGAGCTGCCCCTGCGTTTGCAATAGACAATCACTAATGCCATTCACACACCTGATGAAAGAGGGGTTGGCCCAGCAGATCTGAGCATGGTGTCCACCTGGGTCACATGTGCCTTTAAGACTCTTAACTGTTTTATTTGGTTCTTAATTTGCATTTTAACAATCTGATAAAAAAACAACAACAACCTAGAATCTAGTGACCAGAAGATATTAGCTAATTACTCTTCTTGCGTAGGTAAGCCTTCTGAAAGAGCATGGAAATGTGGATTTGCATTTTTCATGGTTATAGTCATTGTCACACTGTCACTACTAATTCCATGCTCCTTGAGGTGTGTCCAAGCCCATCTCCTTCTTGTTCCATTTTCCCTGCTCTTTGCCTTGGGCTGATGGCTCATCCCAGCCCAGAGGTAAGGACAGACCTGTACCAGCTTTCTCGCTCTGCTCCTTAAAATCTCAGGAAGGTGCCTGCTTTTCTCCAGGCCCCGTACCTGTCCAGGATTCAGGTGCCCTTGTTTCCCTTACTCCTTGCTCAGCCTCCTAATTGTCTCCCAGCTCAGCCCTTCTCTGTCTACACCCAGCTTTTACACTGCTCTGAAAGGAGCATTCTATGAGGGAAAACTTAGAGCAATACTCTCCTGCCTGGAGTACATGTGGCATTGCTGGCAGTGCCTCAGCCTCACCTCCAGTCCAAGGCTGTGCCCAGAACAGGCAGTATCCCTCTTGCCCCTGGCCGGCCTTTGCCACTGTCTCTGATGGGAGCACCCTCCTCTCCACACTCCTTGCCTGGCGCTCCCCAGAGTGTGAGTACCATGCGGGCACAACCATAGCGCTGACTCCCCATGTGGCTCTGGCACCCAGCTTAGTGCCTGGCACACACTACAGAAAGATGCCTTGATGAACGAACCGTGAGCTGCCCCTGGAGGCCTGGGTGGCGCAGCGCTTTATGTGATTCTAAGCACTCTCCCCTCCAGCAGCTGGGGTTTAGCGAGGGTTTTTGCAGGTCTTTGTCCAGCTGTCAGACACCCAGAAGCCACAGAGCCTCAGCACAGCTGTGGTGACAGTCTCCATCAGCTTTCTGGGCTGCTGATCTCAGGGATCCTGGAGTTTTTCTCTTCTTTGTGCTCCTCCCACACCCAGGGAAGCCCAGACCTGGGCCCCAGGCAGTCAGCACAGCCTGTGTCTGCCTGGTTCCTGGCAATCAGAGTCTGGGTCCTGGCCCGGATTTTTCCCCCTCTCTGAGCTGACTTCCCAGGTTAATGACCTGGGGCAGGTTATCACTAAATGATCAGAGGTCCTAGTTATCCAGGTAAAATAAGACCTTTGCAGAGAATTGAAATGTGTGGAAAGATGGAAGAAAATCATCATTAACTCCACCTTTCAAAAGTAACCACTTTTACATATCTTTAACCTGCTGCACTACAGTAGTGCCTCCTCAGTGCGGTTTCACTTTCTGTGTTTTCAGTTGCCCTCGGTCAACTGTGGTTTTTAAATATTAAAAGGAAAATTCCAGAAATAACTCATAAGCTTTAAACTGCACGCCATTCTGAGTAGTGTGATGAAACCCTGCTTCTTGCCACCCAGGATGTGGCTCACCCCTTTGTCCAGCTCCTCCATGCTGTGCGTGCTCCCCGCGCTCCCCATCTGTTGGTCACTCGGGGGTTCTCTTGACAATCACGTTGCCTCTTGCAGTGTTTTTGTCACCTTTGTTTTACTTAATAAGGGCCCTAAAGCCATTTACATAGCTTATAATCGTTCTATTTTATCATTAGTTATTGCTGTTCATCTCTTATTGTCCCTAACTTATGAATTAACCTTTGCCATAGGTATGTGGTTTCAGCTGTCCACCGCGGGGTCTTGGAAAGTGCCCTCCTCTGCGGATAAGGGGGCGACTAGTCATTGTTTTTTACAAGAATTTCCAGACCGTGATCTTGTCTGAGTTTTAACATTTCTTAGATGAAAATCTTCATTTAGTTGTGGAAACCAGGACAAACATATTTACATGGCCAGGGAGCCACAGGGAAACTTTAGTAATTCTTTCATTTAACAAGTAGTATTGTTGCCACTGGAGTGACAATGTGGACAAGGTGTCTGTTCACAAAAAGCTTCTGTTTTAATAGTAGAGAAAGCAAGGGATCAACTGAGTTACAAATAACAAATTATGAAAATATTCAGGTAGTGACACACTCAGTGAAGACAATGAAGTGGGTGATGTGGGAGGCTGGCAGGTCTGTAACCTGAGAGAGGTTGGTTAGGGAAGGTGGTGGAAGGGGGCCTGTGAGAAGGAGCCGGCCAAGAAGGTCTGAGAGGAGCCTCCTGTCTGGCAGAGGACCTGCCACATCTAAAGAAGCAAAGGAGGCCCCAAGCAGCACAGTGCCTGAGCCAGAGCAAAAGTGGGGGCATGAGTCAGAGGGGATGGGGCCTTGTAAGCCATGGTGAGGAATTTGGATTTTGTTTTAAGGAAGACAGGAAGCCACTGGAGGGTTTTAAGTAGGGTGATTGACAGGATATAATTCATACCTTAGAAGGACCATCTTATTGGGGGCGGGTCCAGATGAGGAAGATGCCTTGGGGCTGGGTGGTGACCATGGGGATGGAGGGAATGGGCAGACTTAGAATACATCTGAGAGGTGGAGTCACTAGGACAGGTTCATAACCTGTGGAGGGATGGCAGGTCAGGGGTGCTGACCTGAGGGGAACACTGGGGAGGAAGCAGGTTTAGGTGATAGGGAATCAAGAGCATGGTTTCGGCCATTTCCAGTTTGGGGCCAGATGTCAATGTCAAGTTGGTAGTTAGATAACCCAGTCTGGAGTCCATGGGAGAGATGAAGGCTAAAGATGTGAAAATGGAAGTCATTGGCTAACAGGCTAACAGGAGATGTCCTGAGTATGCTGGCACCTAGTCACTAGCTTAGGGCAGTGAGCACAACCAACTCTTGCCAACCAGTGAGGCCTGCCTGGAGGACAGGGTGGAGTTTAGGTTGCAGGCTGAATTCTACCCACGATGGGTGAGGCTTGATTAGGAGGCAACTGGCACTGCTCCTTACGCCTTCTTCATTCCCCCACTTTAGTTCACATGTTTTCCAGAAGCCTCCATTTTCTTCGTAGTCTAACAGCTGCCATACAAGCAGGGCTGCAGGGCCCGGAGCATGTGTCAAATGGTCCTCATTCCCAGTCCATTTTGTCTCCATGGTTGCCATGTCCTGGTGTTGCCCTTGGTCTTTCCTGACCGAATGAGTAAAAAACCCCACATTTACATTATGGACATCCTTCCCAATCCATATGAGGCAATTTGTCTCAAGAACTACAAAAGTTTTTAGCAGTCATCTGATCTTCATTTTGAAGATGGGAAATTGAGGACCAGAGAAAAGAAGTGAGTTGGCCAGGGTTACAAAATGAATCAGTAGGAACTGTGAGTTCTGGGAGGCCAGGGACCACTAACGCTGTATCTTGATCATTATGTAGAGATGTGAGCTCCAAGAATAAAAGGAGCCTTTTAAAATGAAAATCGTGAAGGCTTTAAAAATTTTTTATTTTGAAATAATTACAGATTTGGAGGGAAGTACAAAGGCATGTAGAGGGAGGTCCTGAGTATGCTTCCCCCAGCTTCTCCCAGTGGGAACATCTTACATTATTATAGAACCATATTGAAACCAGAACCTGGACATTGATATCACAGGCTCACTCAGATTTCATGTTACATATATACTCATTTGTGTGTGTGTGTGCAGATATACACAAGTTTATCATGCGTAGCTTCATGTAACCACCACAATCAAGGTACTTTACTGTATCATTCCCACACATCTTCCTCTTGCTCCCTGTTTGTAGACACCCTACCTATCTCCCCATTCTTAACCCCTGGAAATCACTAATCTGTTCCTCATCTCTGTAATTATGATATTTAATTACTATTATATAAATGGTATTATGAAGTAAGTACCCTTTTGAAATTGGCTTTTGAATACTCAGTATAATATATTTGAGGTTCATCCAAGTTGTTGGATGTATCAAAAATACATTCTTTTTCATGCCTGAGCAGTATTCCATGAAATGGATGTACCACAGTTTATTATTCCCCATTGAAATAGCTTCATTGGATAGCTTCCAGTTTGGGGCTGTTATGAGTAAAGTGACCACAAAGCACTTGTGTCTGGGTTCTTGTGTGAACTTAAATCTTCATTTCTCTGGAATATATGCCAAAGAGTGCAATTGCTAGGTCACATGGGAGGTTATGTTTACTTTTAAACGGAACTGCCAAGAGTTAAAAGGACTTCTGGTCAAGATGGTGGAATAGGTAAACATGGCTTGTCCTCACACAACCAAATCAAAATGACAACTAAAATACACAACAAGCATCACCCAGAACTGTCAGAAATTGGGTTAAATGGATATAAATTAAAGAAACCACATCCATCCAGACTGGTAGTAGAGGCAGAGACGCAAAACAGGCTGGTCCCACATCCATGTGGGGTGGATAAAAATTTGGGAGGGATCTCTTGTGAGCAAGGAGGACCTGGACCTACAACATATCCCCTACTCCAGGGTTCTAGTGTTGGGAAGATAAATCCCTGTAACTTCTGCCTGCAAAAACCAGCAGGAAGTGAATTGTTGGAAGAAACTTCTAGCGTCCCAAGCAGTTCCTCTTAGAGAACCCATACATAGACTTATTCAGACTCACTTCTTCTGAGCTCCAGCTTCAGGGTAGCAGCTTGAAAGGCTACTAGTGGCATGTGGAAAGAAACTGAAGTGTCTGGCATTAAGGTGAGAGCTGGGGGACGGCTTTCTCCCAGATAGAAAGGCAGGCAGAAGCTGTTGTCCCTTTTTTGAACCTTTCCTCCACAGAGCCATAGAGCCACAGAGCCACAGAGCCACAGAGCCAGC
>PVJI01014631.1:0-43511 GCA_004026765.1 Micronycteris hirsuta
TCAAGTAAAAATGAGGTTATATGGACGGGCCCTAATCCAATGTGACTAGTGTCTTTTTAAGAGGGGGAGATCAGGACACAAATCACACTCACGCATACAGGGAAAACCACAGAAGAGAGTACAGAGATCTCACCAGAAACCAACTCTGTGACACCTTCCTTGCTCCTGGGCTCCAGCCTGCAGAACTGTGAAAAAAAATTCTGTTGTTTAAGTTCCCCAGTCTGTGACATTTTATTGAGGCAATATAACAAACTAATATTCCTAATGAATCTACCCCAAAGAAGTCAAGGATCTAAAAAATGAATGTCCAGCAAAACTAACATCTGGATAAAAGGGGCCATTACCATCACATTCACTGTCAATCACAGGCACACGAAGGAAAAATGTCTCGGCCAGTGCTTCTCAAACTTTAGAGTTCATAAAGGTCACTCAGGGGGCTGTTAGCAATGCGATTCACCAATCCCCAACTCCAGAAACTCTAAGTCAGGAGATCTAGAGTGGCTCCCAGGAAGGCGTGTGATAACGAGCACCCCAGGGAATTCAGCCGGGTACGTATGGCGGCTTAACTACAGTCTGAGGATCACCCGCCTGCCAAGGCCAACGGTAACATGGGATGGAAAGGAGGAAAATACTGAAACAGGTACTAATTCTCTCTTTCTTCTTGAATGAGAGAAACCAAATGGTTTCTGCCTTCACATAAATGACCCTCTTTTCCCTTCCGCTTTTAAATGCCTGGTGTTAAAATCCATAATTTGATTGAACCAGCGGGCGTGCCGGGGCAACTGGACCAGGCTGAATGTCGGCACACTACTCAAAGCAGTCCAAAACAGATCTGCAAGTCACTTAACCCCACTAAATTAAAAAATAAGCATACAAATTCTGCATTTATTTATATTTTTAGAAATTTGGTTGGGTTCAATACCATTCTAAGTGACATAAACATCCATGGATATAGACTTTGTACTTAATTCAAAGTCATGACAGCAAACAGAACCTAAAGGACAAGAGCTTCACTTCTAAAGGAGATTAAAAAGTTGTGATGGTTAATTTGTGTGTCAAGTTGACTGGGCTAAAGGATGCTCAGAGAGCTGGTAAAACATTATTTCTAGGTGTATCTGTAAGGGTACTTCTAGAAGAGATTAGCATTTGAGTCAGTAGACTGAGTAAAGAGATTGGTCCTCACTATTATGGGTGGGCATCATGCAATCCCTCCACCCCCACCTCCATGTAACCAAAAGGTAAACGAAGGACAAATCCTCTTACTGGCTTCTTGAGTTAGGATGTCCATCATTTCCTACTCTCCACATTGGAGCTCCTGGTTCTCAGATCTTTGGACTCCAAACTTACACCAGCACTCCCCTGGTTCTCAGGCTTTCAGACTCAGGCTGAATTATATCCCCAACTTTTCCTGGGTCTCAAGCATGAAGACAGCAAATTGTGATCTCTCAGCCTGCAAAACCACATGAGCCAACCCCATAATAAATCTCCTCTTCTAGATATCCTACTGGTTCTGTTTCTCTGGAGAACCTGACTAACGCAATAGCCAATTCAACTCCAGTGGCATAGCATTTGCATTTGACATTAGATGAGTTACTACACCTCTCCTGATAAATGTCTTACTAAGACAGAATAAAGGTTGGGCCTGCATCTTATATACCTTGTTATACATTTGGCTCCCCCCTTACAAACCTGTGGCCTTCTAAAAATTCTTTCATTAGTTAGGCGTTAGGGACTTAGAGCTTCTTTTCGCCTCAGAAATAAGTCTACAGCTACAACACACAGGCCTAATTTAACCTCTGATATGACTGAAATGCTACGCGATTCCAGTAAAAACAGCACACTACCACAATACTAACAATTATACAAAGCAGAAAAATAATAAAATCAAGGAAGAAAACATTTTTGCTTTTCCATATATCTTGACCAATAGTGTGAATCAACGCATTTTTAATTTGAAGAGGATAGAGACAAAGGTAAAAATTCTGGACTTTTCAAGAGGTCTTGTTAAAAATTTTAAGACATGGTCTTTGGTGTCAGTTTTGGGTTGAATTCTGGTTTCACCACTTGCCACCACTGAGCTTGGATTTGTTACTTAATCTTTCTCATCTGTACAGAGAAGATGATAATAGTTGTCAAACAGATTAAATGCAAAATTCTTAGCACATGGCCTGCTACATCGTGCTCAAACGGTGCTGTTGATATCATTAGGAGCATAAGAAGCCTCTGGAAGTGGCATTCATGAAGGGATGGAACAGGAACACCTGAGCTGCTCCCCTGATCGCCATTTCTCTGGAGACGTTGCCATTATTACAGCACCCAGACTTCTATCCAATTAGGGGTACATGCTAGGCTCAGACACCAGAGGGAAGTTGCTCTTTCTGCCCAAGGTGTTTATAGCAAACTCATGGCCCCAGCTCCCCAGAGCAAACCTGGGTATGTAGGATAAACTCCTCAAAAGAAAGGACCTCATGCATTTTTTAAGCACCACTTTTTTTCCCCAAGCGGCACTCAGCATTTTGTAGGCACTCAATGAATATTCATGGAAGGAGGTGATGAAGGGGCAGAGAACAGAGAGCTGTGTGGCTAGTCCTGAGTCAAACCGTCGCTCACCCTCCCACCAAAGCACATGAGGAGGCACGGACCTCATCAGTGGGTACTGACTTGGTTCTGAGGGACTTCACTTTGGGCAACTGCACAGACATAAATTAAAATCTCTCTGTAACTATTCGTAGAAGCAGACGTCTTAGAGCAGAGAATTCTCAGGATGTAGAGAAATAAGAAACAAGTCTAGGAGAGAACTATATCTTGGCTGTGCTGTATAAGTTTTCACTGATTTCTTATGGAGGAGAAATTTGGGGTCAAGTTCCATTGTCTAAGAATACTTAATAATACATAACTCTCGTTATAGAATATGAGTCAGTCACCCTTATTACATCTTATTGTCAATTTTACAAGGTCTTCAATTAAAGACTCTTTTCAGGTACTGACTATTAAAACCAAGATTCTGATACTCAGAGTGTTTTAAACGCAGTGTATTAAAAAATGTAATCCTGGAAAAAGAAAGACATGGTACTCACTGCTAATATGTCTGATGTACCTCCCCCTCCCCTCCCAAGCAGACAGTTTTGCTTTTCTTGATTCAAGTGCTTCCCCTGCATCGCTCTTAGGTCGCTTAGGACCACTAAGTAGTGAAGAAAGCAAGAGAACAAAGCAAGTTGTTAAGCAGCTCCCTGTGGCAGGGCACAGAGTGCCCAGCCCAGCTCTCACTGGCTACTGCCTATTGTCACCTGTGTCCCAGCTTGAAAAACTGGGAAATGGGTGGGGGGACATAATTAAAAGGAAAAAACACCTGTTCTTCTCAAACAACTCTAAAAATTAGAAAGGCAAGGCAAGAGAGAAAAATAAAGAAGAAACTAAAATAAAAAATAGTAACAACCAACGTCAACAACTTGTATGTTTTGAGCGCTTACAATGGGTTTCTACTACACCATCTAACTTACATTGTCTCAAGTGATCCTTATAACTTGGCTAAGAGGTGAGTTTAATTATGTTATCTCAATTTTAAGGATGGGAAAACTGAGAGAGAGAAAGCAAAATAATTTGCCCAAAGTCACACTGCTGATAGGTAAGTGGTAAACCAAGGTTTGAGCCAGTCCTTCTGATTCAAAGCCCAGTGTCTTAAACACTACATTGTTATTGATGTGAGAAAACTGGCCAAGGAAGAACAAGCAGAGTCCAGAGTAGTGAAAATCAGAGACTGCGCAGAATTGTGCTGCACAAATGATTGCCTCAAGAGAAAGAAATGAAGTCACAGAAAAGACGTAGGAGATCAGAAATTCCCCAAAGTCAGACTTGAGCTCACGTCAGTAGCCAAGGCGCCCAAGGCTGTTCTCTGGAGCACAAATGGCAAGAGGGGAAGGAGAGCAGAGTGGCTTTGTGGCGAGGCAGGTAGGAAAGGGTTCTTGTGTCACTGGCACCACATGTGCAAGAGACATTCACCAGCCAGGTGTGCCTGACTTGGGAAATGCCGGCACGGTAAGTTACTGTGTTCAGTCATCTCCATGAAAATAACGCCCCTAACAAGGCTACCCCTCCAGCCCCACGTGCATATACATGCCCAAAAGAGAGGCAGCAGCCGCAAAAAACTTTATTTTAAAAATTCATGATTTTCTTCTATAATCAAATTATACCAAGCTGCCTTGGAACCCTGACCTTAACTCTTCGAGGTCAGGGTTAATGAAAAGAGTGTGTTCTGAAAAGTTACTCCAAAGTTGAAAATAGCAAGGGGTGATTACATTTTCCAGCCCTATTTATGGAAATGAGCGTTCTGACATCTAAGCCTGCAATTGTGATCGAATCCATTGCATGCGGGACTTTACTGGAAATCAGAAGGGGATTTAAGTGACCTCTTCCAGCAAACGCCAACCCTTTTCCCCACCAGTGACGTGGCCCTCACCAGGAAGGCTCCCTCCCACCAGTCTCTAGTTCCTCTGCTACTTTTAGCAAAATTAGGAAATGTTTCAGTTTGCTCTACCAACATTAAAAATTCTATTTAAACCCCAGGATGAAACTGACAAAGAGAGCTCTTAAATATGGGCTCTGGTCTGAGCTCCCTTAATTAGAGCGGCAGGGTAATTTAATGGGATCGCTCTGCAAATGGGGTGATTAGCAACCCAATAACTCCCAGGAGGACTTGCCTGCTCTCTTAGCAGGCTGCACTCTGAAGAAGTGTCACCCCATGTTCAGAGGCTGGAACAAGGGACACCTCTGAGCTGATATGACATTAAGTAAGCCTCCCACGTCATGTCCTTGGCTGGGCTTGCTTTCCAGAACGACACAAGAAGAAATGGCTGAAACGGAAAGGTTCCTGAAACAAGAGTGTCTGCCACTTAGTGATTTGTTGGCTGATAACAGTGCGGGGAAGACTGCACAGTATTGAAAGAAGATACCCCCTGACCTGTGGTTGTTTTTCAATCTGATCATCTTTGGAGGAAATCAAGAAGGTGGTTCAATTCAAAAGGCCTATGACGTTCTGAACTGCAGTTCTTTCGTAAGGTAGGGCCAACACCACCTGCCTGAAGGGGAGGGAGACGTCAGGTGTCCTTCCCCCTAGAGGAGCATCTGTGTGAATGACTGGGAAAAATGCCTCTCGGCTCACTGAGCTGCCGTTAGGCCCCTCTCGATGCCCTTTCTATGACTGCATTTTCTACCCACCTTAGGTCACCTGACAACGCTATCTCAGGGGCACGACTGGATCTGGGAGCAGTGGTGGGTCAGCACCAGCTCCCGCTGGACGTCTGCTGTAAGTCCCCACCTTGCTCTTCACAGAGCCCACTCAGAACCCAAGTCCCGCCCCTCAAACTGAACCTGGTACCTGGCCTTAAAATGCTCACAGACATCCTAAACCAAAGCACCTGCTTACACGCTTGAATTGCTACATATCCCCCTGATAGCAGTGGTGAAAACTAACACTGTCGTGTTCTAAGTGCCATGGGCGTGGCATATAGTATCTCATTTAATCCTCACTACAATCCTATAGTACAAGTACCATTACTGTCACTCCCGGGAGAGAGATAAAAAGAAGGCAAATCCCCGAGAAGTTACCTGCTTTGCCCAAAGGCACCCATGTACTCATTGTCTGGGCCAGAGTCGGAACTCAGAGAGCCTGTCCTCAAAGCTGCCTTTCTTTTTTCTTTTAGAATACCTCTGGTTTTTAAAATTTTTAACTGTGGCAAAATACATGTAGCATAAAATTGACCATAGTACCCATTTTTAAGTGTACAGTTTGGTAATGTTAAGTGCTTTCACACTGTCGCATAACCAACCTCCAGAACTTTCTTGCCTTGCCAAACTTAAACTCTGTTATACACTGAACAGCACCCCGTCGCCCCTCCCCCAGTCCCCAGCAACCACCATTCTTTCTGTTTTTATGAGTCTGACTAACCTGGGAACCTCAGATAAGTGGAGTCACATAGTACTTAGGTTTTTGTGACTCGTACATTTTGCTTCACATATTCTCAAGATTCATCAATGTTGTAGCATATGCAAGATTTCCTTCCTCTTAAAGGTGGAATAATATTCCAATATACGTACACACCACATTTGCTTGAACATGGGTTGCTTCCAAAAGCTGCTCTTGCTAACCGCTGCACTTAATCATCCTCTACACGCCTTGCTGTCAGCTCTGTGTTCAGACCCTCTTCCAGGGTTGCCCCATGACTGCTTAGGTGCTGTGGTCCAGCTGCCTGCCTTGTTCTTTCTTCCCACTGCCAGCTGGTGCCTCCACCTGGCCCACCCTTAGCACCTGTCTAGCCCTGAGGTTGGGGAAGAGGGCTTTAGCTCTGGGTTCCAGGTCCTCCCTGTGTGGCCTGGTTGCCGGGCTTCACCCCTCCATGCCACCCCCCTTAGGAACCACATTGGCTACAAAGAACATGGTCTATGGAGTGGTGCTCCCTGACATACAAATTACTTAGGTGATGAAACCCTCCTACCTCTTTTAAACATCCCTCCCAGCACGCTGCTGACTGAAGCTAGGAAGCTCCTATTACTATTAATAACTCTACAGAAAGAGGGGGAAAAGGAGCTGTGCTGAAAATAAAACAATGATGAACTCAGCGCACGAACAAGGCCAAGACAAATGACTATAATGTATTCTGGATCCGTATTCTCTAAGGCTATTAATGTGCAAAAGTCTAATATTGAGCATCTCTGGAAACACGATGCCACAGGAAAACACTAAGAAAGACCAGATATTTTCACATGATAAACTCCGAGGTAAGGGTTATGTGTTAGAGTCCTTTTCTCTATAGCTCTCTGAAGGTACATAGTAGGCACTTATTCATGGAATCAACAAAAATCCAGATGAAGGAACTCCTTTTTCACCTTGTCACTCTCCATTAGCTACTTTTAGAAAGGGACTCTATTAGAAAGGGACATGAGGCAAGAAGGTGGGTATATTACATGCCTTTAAGTCAACTCCAACCCCTGGTGATCCTTTGAATGAGTGACATCCACAGTGTCCTGTCCTCAACAGCCCCGCTCAGCTCCTATACACGCATGCCTGTTGCTTCATTTATAAAGTCAGTCCATCTCCTATTTGGTCTTCCTCTTTTCCTGCTGCCTTCTATTCTTCCAAGTATTAGTCCCACCCTCCCACCTACCCCCACCCCCCCGCCAAAGAACCCTGCCTTCTCACGTTGTGCCTGAAGTAGGACAGCTTCAGTTTTATCATTTTTGCCTCCAGGGATATTTTAGGCTTAACGGCCGTAGGAGCCACTCGTTGGTCTTTCTGGTGGTCCAACATATCCACAGAGTCTCCTCTAACGCCGTATGGAAAGTATATCAGGTTTTCCCACCAGCAAGACAGGCAACCATTTTCTTTGCCATCACGCACACACAAAAAAGAAGAGGATTCAAATTACTTAAAGAACATTTAGAAGTCGTCCACCCTCCCATGCACACATGTACTTTGTATCCTACATCCCGGAAAGAACTGTGTTTCTCTCTCTTATGGTTCCAAATCTCATCTTCTTCTGCACTTTCTTCCCAGAAAACATGAAAAATAGCACAGAAATGAAGTGTCAGAAGTGATACCTGATGGTCCCCATGAGGTCTTTTCACCTCCTTTCCACCAAGGTTCAGAGAAAGCCAAGACATGCACATGCACACAGAAAACTCTCTTCGCCTGTCAGACTGCAGGTCTACGCACTCCCTGAGACACACATGCATCTCCACATTCTACAAGCAATTGCTGACCCCACTGTGTGCCACACGTTGTTAGGGACACAGTCCCGGACAGTCAGGACAATCACTGTGAATCTCTATCTGCTCTGAAGTCATCATTAAGCCCTGTCTAAGCTCAAGCATGCAAAGTGTAACCCCACGAAAGTCTGATAAATGTCCAGGTTATTTTCTTCATGCTGGACTGTGCTTCAATTTTTATACTTTCCATTTGGTATTTATTTTACTAGATTGCCTTGATTGATTCTCTCCCTAAATTGCTAACTAGTCATCTCAACAATGTTTACAGAAAAAAAATCTGCCCTTTGCCACTGTTGTATGTTGTCTCTGGAATCGTATAATTCATTTTTTATGTGAAAGGGCCCTGTCTTTTTGAAGTGGATCCCAATGCCTTTTCTTTGAGCATAATCTAGTTTCCCTCCCGGCTGTCCCTGGGAAGGAAAAAGGGAAGGGCATATTTAAGCCTTTTTCTACTACTGGCTCCAGTGAAGACCGAAAGCAAGATGGTACTGGCTATAGGCATCTTTTTTTTTACATATACAGTATAATATAATCGCAACATACACACACATAAAACAACAAAAGAATGATATTTTTTTCAATCTGTGGGGGTGTACTAAAATATTTTTACTATTATAGCTTATTGTGCTTTTGTTACCATCAATACTTAGTTAATTATTACTATAGGAAAGGGAGCAAAGGGAACTAGACATTGAGCTTAATAAACCAGAGAGCATGAGCCCATTTGCTTCACCACGGTTAACACTCCTCCCTTCCCCCCTCTGGTACCAGATTACTGGGGGGCACAGGGGAAGGTTCTGGACCATGAAGGCCTGTCAGTCTAACTAAGGAGTAGATCAATCAAAAAACCTGTAAAAACCTGGGAAGTTGATTGGTCATTTTGAAAAAGCACCCAGTCCATCCCAAACCCAAGCTGATATAATACCAGGGGAGAAAAGCAGCTCTCTCCCTCTCCCCTCCCCACCCCACCCGGTAACGCACTCGCCCCATGCACTCACACAGCCTATCTCCACATCCATGTGGCCTTAGCAGTCACATCACTGGGAGCATGGACTGCACATGTGGGCTCCAGGTGGGAGCCTGCATACCTCAGCACAATGACAGATTGCAGCTGGGAACACAAGCTAAGTAAACTAGCTGATGTGGGGCTGAATTGAGCTTTAATATGGGAAGGGATCTCTGGACATTGACTCTGTTTCTGGCCTGGATTTCCCATGGTGGGACAAACAAAGAGGGTACCTGGGGCAGCCTTCCACACAACAAACCACTTTGCCACACCACAGTCTCCTGTGTGTGGGTCCTGGGAATGCTTTCCTCCCAATCCTGTGGAGCAGCCTTTTTCCACCAAAAACTCTTTGAGATTTGAGAGCAACAGCCTCTCAAAATATGCTTTCAACTACCTTCAAAACAAAATAAGCCCTGGCTGG
Organism: Micronycteris hirsuta; assembly: GCA_004026765.1. Taxonomy (NCBI): domain Eukaryota; kingdom Metazoa; phylum Chordata; class Mammalia; order Chiroptera; family Phyllostomidae; genus Micronycteris; species Micronycteris hirsuta. The sequence continues at coordinate 9,189 of PVJI01014631.1, forward strand.
TGTAGCTCAGTGGATAGAGCGCGGGCTGGGAACCAAAGTGTCCCAGTTCGATTCCCAGTCGGGGCACATGCCTGGGTTGTGGGCCAGGTCCCCAGTGAGGGCCATGTGAGAGGCAACCATACATTGCTGTTTCTCTCCCTTTTTCTCCCTCCCTTCCCCTCTCTCTAAAAATAAATAAATAAACTCTTTAAAAAAAAAATAAAAACACACACACACACAAAAACACCCACAGCCCTGGCTGGTGTAGCTCCGTGGATTGAGCGTGGGATGTTAAAGGAAATTCATGCATCCCACCATGAGAATTATAGCTCTAATGTTCGTCTAAGGGAGCAAAGACTCTCATGGAACACAGGACGGCAAGCAGGACCCCACATGTGTGACAGTGGAATTTTCTGTGGGTAAATCAGGATGGCATGTTTCTTAGATTTAAAGCTTGCTTTTGCTGGGACCTCTCTCTCCTTGAATCAAAAGAACTTATGCTAATACATGCCTGGCTTCCTCAGACCAGTGAGTTCAGCCCAAGCCTATTGTCTTTCCATTTGCTTATCTATCCTCTTTTTTTTTTTTTTCCTAAATTATTTTATTGTTGTTCAATTACAGTTGTCCGCATTTACCCTCCCCCCAACCCACCCCAGGCTATCCTCTTGATGCTCTGTCTTGGGCATCTACCACCTAATGTAAACCTACAATCCATGCATAGTTAACGAAGGCCATTCAGATGTAAAGTGCCCAAGAAACAGCAATAAAAAGCCAGTCAACTCGAGGCTCCAGGCCTCTCCAAGGCGTGGTCCCGGAATTTCTAGTCCAGTATATTACGTGTAAAATTATTTACACGCTGCCAGGCATACGAATCCTGCTGGCCAGAATTCTCGACAGGCTGTGAACCAAAGAGTCGCCAGTTCGATTCCCAGTCAGGGCACATGCCTGGGTTGCAGGCCAAGTCCCCAGTGGGGACCACATGAGAGGCAACCACACATTGATGTTTCTCTCCCTCTCTTTCTCCCTCCCTTCCCTTCTGTCTAAAAATAAATAAATAAAATCTTAAAAAAACACACACACACAAAACCACAGAATCATATCTAACCTAACTTTTTATGTAATATCTCAGTAAATTTGCACACAAGCTTCTGTGTTGAGTTGAACTGTAACCGCTTTTTGCATGTAGACAGAGTGTGACTATTGAACTGGAAGCCTTTTATTCCTGGGATTTTGGTGATATCTGGTGGAATCAAGCAAGTGAGGAGTAAGAGGAAAGGGGGCTCCTTCTCTTCAACGCATGAAGTTTCTCCCGCTGCATCCTCCCTAGACGTCTCCCAGGTGCCAGATCTAATAGTTTTTTCCTACAGTGATCTTCTGATTGTTTTTACTTCTCCTTAACCCATACATTCTAACAGTACTTTAACAAACTGTATTTATTAATAAATGTATTTGTGTTTTAAATGTGTTTTATTTTCTTTTCTTTCAATAAATGACATGACACCTCCTAGCAGGAACCCTGAAGTGTTACTGCAGTTGGCTTTTAATTGGAATGGGAGCCTTTTCAAGAGGACATTACTCACTCATTAAATCATTACTTATTGAAGGGAAAAATCAGATTTTAATTGCTATTGCTATTTATCGTCTATAAATCACTGCAATTTGAGGAAATCTTTACATGATCCCATCTTGGAGATATTTATTTTAATGAATTTGGACAATTACATTCTCACTTTTCAATTCCAGAATCCCCGACCACAGCTGTCCTGACTTGCCACCATGAATAACACACCCATGATTCCAGTAGGGAAATCACAGAGCCTCACCATGAAAAAGTCACCACGTCCTTGTGATTGTTGACCCACATTTAAGGTGTTTCCTAAAGTTAAAGAAATTCCTGACCTCAAGAGTCTTATAATTTAGTTTGATTGATATAAAATGTGCCCAGAATGAAAAATAATCATAAAAGGCAGTATATTCTAAATATCAAATATGCATTACCTAGAGGAAATGCTAAAGTGACAGAGCTGAGACCGCTGGTTAGAAGAAGATGAAAGTGTGGGCAGGACTTGAGGGGACCTGGAATGTGGAATCCTAGTTACACAGGTAAAGATAAGAGCCCACCACAATCTTAGACACAAAGGCAGTTGATAACGTCTAAATAAACAAGGGGCTGGGCTTGCCAGGCAGGGGTAGTGCCACAGACAAGGGCAAAGTGAAAGGGATAAATGTATATGGTGTCCCTGGGAAACAACATGGTAAGCAATTTCTCCATAGGTTGTGGAGAACAAAAGGAACAGGTGGACAAAGAGTGCAGCTTCAAATTCATAAGGACTCATGGATAGTCTTTCCTAAATTTTCTATTAGGTGCTCATAACTGTCTGGATTTGTTGTTCAACTCAATTCCATAAGCACTTGTTGAGCATGTATGCATTCTAGGCATTGTGTACTCAGGATGGAAACTTGAGCAACAGTCTCTCTGAACTCACGGATCTTGTAGTCGAACAGTCAAACACATAAACAAATGACTGTCAATCAATGAGGCAGATACTATACCAAAGAGACACCAAATCCTAGAATGAGAGCACAAAGAGAAAAGGTGTGGGAAGACTTCTGGGAGGTGGTTATGCTTAGACTGAGTTTGTAAGATAAACTGGCATTGTTAAGCACTGGGAGGGGGAAGAGGGGTCTCAGGAAGAGAGAGGGGAAAACATGTGAAAACATGAGTCTGGGACTGCATGTGGGGAAGTATGCCTGAGAGGTAAAGCTTGAGGGGATGGGGTTGATACATAGAACCAGAGAAATAGGCAGAGCTCTGGTCATTATTTGAAGGAGTCTGAACTTTACACCAGAGTCAATGGAGAAGCACTGAAGGCTTTTACATGAGAAAAATGGCACAACCGGATTTGTTTTTGGAAAGAAAACTCTAGTAGGATTAAAGAGGTCTAGAGCAGAGTTAGAAGAGTTGGTAGGACTTTACTTGTGCTGTTTTTCTCTTGCTAGCATTAGTAATAATGCAAATTTTGCCCCATAGCAAGTGCCCCAAATTCTGTTCCTTTCCTAGTTCTGGCATGAAACAGTCACCATGGACAAGCGATTTCTGTGGCACTCAGTTTCCTTATTGCAAAACAAAGTTGTAGGAGATGATCTCGAAACTCCAGATGGCGATAATTCTCAGGCCCTCACTTATCCTCAAAGAAAGGCTGAGTATTTGGAAAGAGAGCATGTCAGTCTTTTCCTTGATTTCCATGGAACGTAAACTAATTTAAATGAGGCTGCTATCAAATTTACAAAAGATTATCTTTCTAAATTTTATCTAAGTTACAGGGAGGCTTAAAATTCCCAGAAAAAAAATGTATTTATGTACTGCATGTGTTTACACAGACTCTAAATTCAACTGCATTTATGAAAACCCTGTGAGTTCGTTGGATTAAATACTATATTTCAGTCCTAAGAATTATGCCAGTGCCCAGAATGCACCCAGAGGACAGTCACTCTCCACTTGCTTATTCGACCTCCCAGTCCGAGCTCAGCCCAGTTTTATTAAAATCTCTATTAGTGCAACTCAGTTATGATTAAATGTTCTTTCTACTTTTTCAAGAAGAAAAGAATGCAACTAACTCTTGATAGCCTGTGTCAACTGGGGACATGAATCACAGGGATAAATTAAATCCATAAATAATCTAGAACTTTCATTTAAGCCAAGAGCTTCAGTCTCCTTCCTTAACAAACCTTTTCCAAGAGCTGCTAACAAAGTATTAATATTAAAACTGACTGAAATGAGACTCCTTTGTGCAGAGTCAGCACTAGGTGAAATGAGGAGGTGATTACTGCTACCCTGGACCCCCAGAATCCCCACTGGCTCCTTGCTCTATATCCCACTCATAACAATCTTCCTAAATGCCAAATTACAGTCTTCATCTTATCTGATCATTTTGCAGCCCCAGACACTGCTAACTGCTCCCATTTTCCTGAATCTCTTCCCTTGGCTTCTATCTCTACTCTCCCCTGTCTCTCCTCCTACTTCTTCAATCATGCTGTTTAGAGATATCTTTTATGTTAGTCCCTCTCCCACTCCCCCATCACCACTTTGTTTTTTCTCTGCATTGTCATCTTGGGAGATATCCATACCCATACGTTTAACTGTGATTCCACATAAATACAGCTCTCTTGTGAGCTGTTTTTGACACATATTAATTAAATGCTCAGTAATGCTTATGAAGGTAAATTGAACAACAAAAAAGACACGTGTGCACTTCTAATATGAAATTTAAGTAAGATTGTACATGGAATGTATCACTGCCTGACTCTTCTCTTCCATGTCCCTCTATCTTGCACATTTTCTCCATAGCTACATGAATCCCTGTTTAGCTATTGCTATTCCATGACCAATAGTTCAGTTCCACCGTACATTTCCAGCTCATATCTCAGCAGAACCCAGCTCCCATGTACTTCATGCTTCTGACAGACCCATTGTCCGATAGGCTGTGACTTACAGCTCTATAGCTATACTAATGCCTTCACCCCCTTCTCAACTCCAATTCATCTTCTGAAACCCACTCACAATGTCAGATCTTCTGTGAAGTCTTATCCAGCTCTCTCTTTCTACTCGAGCAGAATTATTAACCTTCACCATGGGACTCTGAGGATACACTTCAGTCATACCAATCTGTAATAGCATTGAACACACTAGAAATTAGTTGACAGTATCCTGGCCCACCTCACTAACTCAACTGCAACTCTTTGAAAGTAGGGGCTGTATTCCATTCGATTTTGTATCTCAAATGACACGCATTATACCTGATATGGAGGGATCAAAACCACTTCTTCCAAGTAAAGGGCTTTAACTGGACAAAAGGCGTAGGTACTTATGGATCATGTTGGGTAGACTTTAGGTTGAGGGCTTGGAATGAATGCTTGGGCCAGAGAGAGGCAGCTGGCAGGCTGCGTAGAAGGTATTATAAACTGAGACATGTTGCTAGAGACATAGGTCTTTGCTGCCCATGCATCTGGCTTTCTGAGGAGTGTGACCCACTCACAACACCTGCTGCCTCCAGGACCATGCCCCCATCACATGACCTCACCCCTCACCTCAGGCACAGATTACTAGGCCAAGGGTAGACCCATGATCCAATGGGAGGCCAACAAGTAGACTGCAAAGTGGCCTACGGCCTGGCTGAGAAAGATCAATAAGATCTCTCTATCAAGAATTTGGAAACAGAAGGTAATCTGAGGTAGTTAATAAAGAGAAGTAAAATTTAAGAGTTGTAATATAAAAGGGTCATAGAGAGTGTTGGCCATGATGACTTTTTGAAAGTTATGAGTAAACAGAGTAAACCAGACAGCCAACAGAGAATAGGACATATGACAGGGAAAGGCATGGAGCTCAGGAGAGAAATCACATGGTATATAAGGGAAAAAATAGAAATACAAAGGCAGGGGAAGGGAAAGAAAATGGGAAAGAAGAAGGGGAGAAAGAGTGAAGAGAGAGCTACAGTCTTTGTTCACAATGGCTTCATGGTTCCTACTTCTGTGAGACACAGTTTCTATCCTTGGTTACCCATCATATAATCTCCTTTTTCCTGGCCTTTTCTGAATGGCTTTCTTTCTGAATGGCCTTTACAACAGTTGAAATAAAATAAATAAGGCTGCAGGAAAGGAAGTATAAAGGTGCTGAAGATGAACTTCATCATTTTTTAATTTGCCTACAGCTAAAGCTGCATGTAAGAAAGTGAGAAAAAAAATATTACTTCTCCTTTTCTGGAATCCAACTGCATAGCCCTACTCTCAAATCCCAAAACTCAAGCTGCTACTCCTAGGGGTTTGGATAAATTACATCCTTAAAGTAAATAGGCTTTTATGGGGTACCTGGGAAATCAAACATTATCTTTAACATTTCTGTGAGATGGTGAATTCCAAGATGATTCACTCAACAAGTATTTACTGGCTACCTACTTATGTAAGACACTGAGCAAGGGACGTGTTCAAGACTCATCCTCTCTGTTCTCATAGAGCTTACACACTGGTCGGGAAAACAGAAATAAATAAGCAGACAAATAAAAAATAATTACAAATTTGTGTTTGTGTTACAAATGAAGCAAGCAAGAAATTGAGAAAGAGAGTAACGAGAGAAACCTGTGAGGTAAGGCCTGTCTAAAGAAGTGGCATCTGAGCCAAGACTTACAGAGTGGAAAGCAGCGAGCCAAGTGAACACCATGCGCCCGGAGACAGCAGAGCCCTGCAGCGGAGAACGCACGATGTGCTCAAGAAACCAAGGGTGGTGCTGAGGCGGGAGGTGGAAGCCATATCATCTAAGACTTTGTAGTCCAATATTAGGATTTTGGATTTTACTCCAAATACAATAAGAGGCTACTGATGAATTACAACCAGGGGAATAAAATGGTCTGATAAATATATTTTTTTAAACATTCCTGTCTCTGGGTGGATAATGAGTGGGAAGAGCCAAGAGTGGAAGAAGGGAGACCAGTTGATATATTAAAGCAGTAATGCAGGTGAATGATAAAAGTGCTTTAAACAAAGAAAACAGCAATGTCCATGGGTAACGTGGATGGATTCAAGATATTTCAGAATCAACAGGATTTGCTTATAGAGCATGTGTGAAATGTATCAGTAATGATTCATAGAGTTCTGGCACAAATATTTGGGTAGATAGGGTTTACTTGTGGAAATGGGGGAAACTGGAGAGAGGAAGATTGGTTTGCAGAAGAAAATAGAGCTCCATTTAGGACACGCTACTTTTGAGATGTTTGTAAGTGATCTCAGCAGAAGTCAAGTGGACAGATTGCCTTTTGAACGTAATGTCTGGTAAATAGATGGCCACCTGACTTAAAGTCTGGCATTTCATCTGGCTTTTTTTTTTTAATGATTAAAGGCTATTTCAGCCTTTATCTTTGTTTTTTAGGTTGTCCTTTGTGACAATAAACAAAAGGCTTTCAAACATGTAGGGACTAATTATATTTCTCACTCAAATGTATATCATAACGGTCTGAGTAGGAATAATTGTAATAAAAAATAAGGTCACAGGTAGCCTCTGTACTATTTGTAAATGACTAATTATCAGTCTCTGTAATATTTATATATGATTAAGTTATAAAAAATACATAGTTCCTGAAACAACTCTGAAGTCACCTATAGAGAAGCCAGTATAGAAATTTCATAAATAGAGATGATATATAATTAGGTCACCATTAGTTTTCTACCCTAGGTTGCCAATACCTAGTGATGACTTGAAATTATAAAAACAGATGTAGATCTATGACCATCTTAGGGAGAACCTTACTCAAGGAGGAGATTCTTACAGTACCAACTCTCACTGAAAGCCGACTTCCCATTCCTGACAATGACAGTTTGTGGGATCAACCACAGAAAAACACCAAGACAAAGAGAGGTGGTCAGCAATGGTGTTACCCAAAACCAGCACAAGTATGCTTTGCTTGATACACTATGTCTGAGTAGAATTTTTGTAAATCAATTCCAGTTTTCCCACTGACTCGCATTTTGCCTGGTTTTCCCATGGACTCACATTTTGCCTGAAGAGTTTATCTTTGTTTCTTACTGATCTCCAAATAACAGTGGCTCCTAACTCTTCACATTTACGTTCCTTTTCTCTTTAGTCACTTTGAATTAACTAATGCTATAGAAATTTGTGCTTTAATGCCCAAGGAATAACTGTGTGAAAATATCCTGCATTGAATCTTTTCTTTAAGTACAGAGTCCCTTTGAAAAGTAGATATTGATCTTTTAATTTTCCTATTTAATAATTGGAGAATTTAATATGAATACCAAATATTAAAAACTTATATTTTCTTAAAATGACCTAAATTATTATGGCTAGTATTTCCACGTCCTCACCACTTTGGCTCCCCTTCCAATTCTCAACAATGCAAAGAAATGCACAGGAAGCCTGGACGCTGGAAGTATCTAGTGAGAGCCCCCTCATGTTCTTCACACGAGGGCCTTTCCCTAAGTCAGCGTTGTCCCCATAAATTTCAAAAATTGGCTCAGACACCACCCCAACTGTAGAATAAATTCCTAATCATCTAAATATGTCCCCTGCTCTGCAACTTGCTGTTATAAAATGTCAAATTGGATTTCTCCAATGATGAGTCTCAGTATCAGCAGACTTCTACAACCATCTACCTGGCAATGTTCCAGGACTGGTATGTGTCCATCACTACAAATTCTGCTGTCAGTCTATTCAAGGGCCTAAAATATTACTCTACTTTTACTGGGTTCAAAATTATTTAATTTGGCTTTGGGGGTCACAACGGTCCTTCATCCATCCCCATTTACGCATCAGCTCTTTACAGGACTCCCAGAGGAAGTTTAACCAATACACGACAATTCTTTAGTTGTATATTTAAAACCTCCCCTATCCCAGAAGCCCCACCCGGTACTTCTATGGACCACCGTAGACATGCTATGAGTTTAGGAGTCCTGCTGACTATGCCAAGTTATTGAAGCTCCGATCTCATAAGGGCTGCTCCCACATACAGTCACTTGGATACTCAAATTTGAAATTTATTGACATATTCTGCTGAGTCAGAGACCTGTCTTCAAACATAAGCTCTACTATATTTCTGCTTGTATATCCTTGATTATGTTTACTTAAACTATCAAAGCTTTGATTTCTTCATCTATAAAATGAGAGTACTAAAAATAGCCACTTCAAAGGGTTGCTACAGGGTTAAGTGAGAAAGTGCCATAAATCACTTAGCATGTTTCCTGGCACACAGCAAGAAGATAAGCAAAGATAGTTGCTAAGGTGATGGTGGTAGTGGCGGTGGTGATTGTTAGCTAAGGCATAATCTTCACACATTCTCAAGATATTTATTTAGCCAACTCTTGAATACATAAAGTTCTCCTTGACTCAGCCCAAGATACTTTAATCTAAGACCATGTCCAAATATAGCAAGATACTCTCGTGGCTCAATAGGTTGTGGGCTATGTCCTAAAAGACAGGAACGCTGTCCCAAGACCTCAGTTTCCTTTCTGTGGTGGAGTGCTGCATTGTAAAAACATCACATACATTTCTGCTTTTCATTTGATCTCTTCCCTCCCTAACTGACAATTTCATTTCCCAAATACTTATCAAATGTATGTGAAAATTCATACAGTTTCACAGGTGACAGACCCATACAAATATTCTCCAGGTTTCGGAAGTACTTGCCAGCCATAGGAACAAAAGGTGCATCCATGTCACAAAAGCTGCAGACGTGGCCGGGAGGCACCTAGCATTGGGTACAGGGTTCACTGGATATACTATCTATTTTCAGTATGATGAAAAAGGAAAAAAGTCTTAGACAATTATTTTTGCAACATCTGCAATGCCTGACACATTTCCAAAAGCCCCAAATTAATTGAAAGCATAAGTGAATTCTCAGGGGAAATATTATTTCATTTTTCTGAGAAAGCATTTACTACTTGGACAGGCAGTCATAATTTATTAAGCTAGTTTGTTTTTGGAAGCTGTCTCCTTTTTGCAGATTTTACAAATATGACAAGTCATTTTTTTTCTTACTTCTGACCTACCTAATGATCTCAATAATACAAATTTAATCACATGGCGCTAAATCTTACCTTTGACAATCTGATACTATTGTTACAATACTATTTGACAATCTGATACTATTGACAATCTGAGATGAGTATTTTGGCCAAAGTAGATCCTTGTATAGCCCCTAATGACTGGTATTGTGTTTGTGGAAGAAAAGTCTACTGACTACTACATATAGCTGAACGGAAGCTTCTTATTGTGGCAATCAGATGCCTTTTTCAGGTTTGCCCCTGATGTCACCCAGGGCCCATTCTAACCCATCAATCTGAGCTCTAAGAAAAGAGAGAATAACTCAGCCCCAATATGAGAACCAAAATCAAAACCTCTCAGGAAAATTCTTGATTCCTTTCTTCTCTTCACCAACTTCTTCACATCATGCTTTACAAGAGGCCAGAAAAGTAAGAAGAATCCTAATTCAGAGACTTTCGGCGAGTCAGACAGTGGCACCAAGAGTGCAGAACAAACTGGACAGTGATTCAGAATAGACCTGCCCGAGGCATGATATTGCTTCTCTGGGGGACATGTGTGTTCTAGAGGAACTCGTACTTACCTCCTACAGAACTCTTTTGGATTGTCAATAGTACTAAAAAGATGCAAGAAGCAAACAAACAAAAAAATCAGGTAATGTGGTTATGCCATATTGGGTTCTGTGGCCTCTTCATATTTGGTATGGGATGTAATCTCTCGATTTAATCTGGACACTCTCAACCTCTGGCTGAGGAGCTGACTATAAACTCTGATTATAATGCTTCTCTTAGTATGTGTGGCGCATTCAGATGTGTGATCTCCAGAGTCTTAAATGCTGCTGTCCCATCAAATGATCTAACAAAGGATCATTGAGCAAAAGGGCAGAAAAACTCGGTGCAGAGGTAGAACCGGCCACGCCAGACACTCGGTATGCAGCCTGACACTTCAGCACTGGCGAGGATCTGGATCCATCAGGGTCCCAAATAGCATCTCTCCTTCGGTTCAGGCTGAAGAGTGGCCACAAGGGGGACTCTGGGAACCTACAGCACCTACCTTGCTACACACCTTGGACACCAAGGGCTCACCTTGTAATTACCCACTTACACACGCGCACACACACACACAGTCTTCGTCAGCATTATGTTATTACCCCAGGAGACACTTGTCAAGGAAGCAAGTAACTGGATTATTAGTTACAAAAATTCCCCCAAAGATCATCAACTACTCAATAAGTATTGACTCTTGGAAAAGCCCCTCACGCCAGTTTTTACCAATCCAAACGGTTATGGTGCCATCCTTACTCAATCGCGATCAAGGCTTCTCTGTGAAAGCCCCACCACAAACCGAACTTGTAATTCTCTGTCAGTTGACTGGGTTGGTGAGACTTTGTGAGCCAGCATCAGAGAATTAGAAAGAGATCCGAACCAGGGAGTCGGAAAATGTGTTTGAATTCTCACTTTACTATCTACCACCTCTGAAACTAAACACTGACTTTTCTCATTTGTGTTTTGATGATTAAAAAAATAATTTCCTCAGAAGCCTGAGGACTAGATCAAATAATGTATGCATGTAAATGCTCTGTACGCTTTAAAGCTGCATACGAATGTCAGTTATCACTACAATCAAGTAGGATATCAACAAGCTGACCGTCCACCAGGGCCACTAGCAGCCGCGCTAAGGCCTGTGACTACCGCACACCCCATAACTGGCTGAAAACTCTGGGTAACCTGGGGCTTCCCACTCTCTACAAAAAATAGCTTGCTCTGATCATAATACCATCCCATTTGAACATATAAAATCTTCATTACACTTTTTCAACAAATAAAATATAAAAACCAAGATCGTTGTAACTGATAAGTCCTATTACATTTCCAAAATGTATCTTGTAGCAAATGAGTATAAAAATGGAAAGCTGAATCTATTCATCTTTATTTCAGGCACTAAACAAATATCCATGATTTCTTAAAGAAAATTTTAAAGTATTTGAATACCTTAGAAGTTTATTATGTCATTACTACATATTGTTCAAGTAGACTTTCGGAAACACAACTGCATAATTAATCCTTACGAGTCAGGTATCTATGGAAATAACTACATTTTCATATAAAAAAAGACAATCATTTATTCATTTATCTGCCTCTTCACAAGGAGGATTATTTCTCTCCAGACAATTGGGCTTTTTGACACAAACACGAAAAGGCAATTTTCTTGTCTTTTTTAGAAATAGATACTTTCTTGACACTGCAAAATATTCCCAGATATACCTGACTTAAAGACCACTTTCAGATAAGAACTTGCTTCTTCTCAACTAAAACAATTATTGGAAAAACACTTCTAAAAATAAAAGAACACTCCAAGCAGTGTGGTGAGGTAACAAAACACATACTCATCAGGAGCCAAAGATAAACCTGAACTGCATGTGCCCGGGGAGGGAAAGACAAGCTGTTCTTCCAGGACTGTGTAATACTAGAAATGGAAGTTTGGTGAAATTTTAAGCGAATACATGATGTCTGGGGCTGCTAAGACATTTCTATGGAACTATGTAAAATCCTGGATTCGTTTTGAAGGCAGACGGAAGGCATCTGGCCTGGGGCAGTGGTTAGGCCCTGGTGTTGGAATTAGACCGCACTCTGCCCTGCTCCGGGCCCCAGGAGGCTGAGCCATAGGGACGGTATCATTGGGCTCTTTTCCCCTCTTGCTTCCAGTGGGATCCAGCCAGTGGAAGCTCCAAGGGCAGAAGAAGAGTGAGGTTGGGTATTTATTCTCCCAGCTCCCTTCCTGCAGAGTGTCTGGGTCTAGCAACACCTCTTCCCCAAAATACACAGAGCCTGTCAGGCAGTCCTCTCCATGCGGCTTTGACTCCCAGAGCTGCTCCTCCCCCCATCTCCTCTGTCCTGGGGTAGAAATGGACCCCGACGTCGCTAACTCTGTGTCAGTTTCCCTGACACTGCCAATACTCCGGCAGATAACCCCTTTAATAAACTCTCCAGTTACCCAATTTGAATGTGTTTCTTGCCAGGACCTTGACTGACACACTCAGGCAGGTTATCTGTGTTCCTGTGATTCAGTGTCTGCAGCTGTAAAGCCAGTCCAGTAAGAGTATCTGCCTTCTGGTATTGTTGCCAGAGTCCTTGGCTCACAGGAAACTCTCAATTCCTGTTAACTGCAAGTATAGTGTATCTCTTATTATTATTTAAAAAGTGTAGAATCTTTTTTCAAGATTTGGCATGATAATAATATTGTGTAGAATGCCCATGGTCCTTCTGTCCTTAAAAATAAGACTTCATTGTTTTTGACCCCTAGATACCCTTGTTATCATGGTAGCCCCTTAATGTCCCCGTTCTAGCTCCTGCTTTAGCAGTCAATAAGCTGGCCTTCTTAGTTCAAGTACAAGATATCAACAGAAAGCAACATGAAATAACACAAGGCTCAACATGAAATAATCTCTTAAAAGGACTTCGGGGAGCGGGAGGCGAAAAAACAGATTTTAGCAATGCCTAAACATGAGGGACACACATCCACCCATCTGAAAGGTTTTATTGGCAGTGTGAGTTTCAGTCGTGAAAAATAATGATCATCAGCTTTTCCGTGACAACTCTGGTTGGCCTGCGATTCTCATCATGCTCCGGGGTCTATAGCTTTTGCCCAATTCTGATGCCTCAGTGTCAGACATTAGTGGGTATTGATGCTATTTTAATTGTTTCTCACATCAAGTCCATTGCTACTTGCCACAAAGTCCACATACATGAAAGATCATTACTGAACTTTGGGGATCTCTGAATATACGAAGCAATTCTGAAGTTGCTATGCAATTTTAACTAAGGTCATGCAAGTGAAAGCATTGGCAATTTGGTGTAACAGGGTCATTTTAAGTGAGAACGCAGGTCAAATAAGATTTTTAAAAGCAGATTTGTACTAAAGTATCTGAAAAAATCAAGATAGCATAAAGACATCGCACATATTTCATATGAATAACCAAATCATCTTTGTTTAAGTTATAATTTTCTTTGTTAACTAGAGATCCTTTTTGTTGTTGTTCTTGTTAACTAGAGAGTCTTAATTTCACATGTCAAAATAAGTATTCTTTGTGAAGCCTGAAATGGCTTAAGCGGTAGAATCATTACACGGGGACAGTGTTTCAATCATTGCCAACATTTAAAACAAGCTAAAAATATCACTAGTGGTCTTGTTCGTCACTTAGCTGCAGAGAACCAGAAGAAACTCATTTTCTGTACATTCTGCCCAGAATATCTGTAGCCTTTCACAGTCAATATTAAATGCTAGAGACACAGCTTTTAATATTGTCTATACAGCCTTGGCTGGGTAGCTCAGTTGGTTAGGGCATTGTCCCAAGATGTCAAGGTTTCAGGTTCAATCCCCAGTCAAGGCACATACAAGAGTAAACCAATGAATGCATAAATGAGTGGAACAACAAATCGATGTCTCTCTCTCTCTGTCTCTCTTTCTCTCAAATCAATAAAAACAATAATGATAATAGTGCCTATACATCTCAGAGAATATATATAAATAAATATATGTACTAATTTACTTATATATACATAAACATAAATGCACAATATATTTCATAAATTTTAAAATGCAATTTTTCACATGTGAAAATCTCTGAAACTGGGATTCATATTATCATCTAATAATATGACATTATCATAAGACTATAATGACTATATTATATGCCTTTTTTTCAGCTTTTGCAGTACGTACCTTAATGATACATCTTACAATCAACAGGATCTTAGATTGCATGTTCATGTCTGTGTGTATGTCTTACTCTCATTGTTTTCTTTTGTTATTGTTGTTTTAGCACTCTTATCCTTTATACGCTTCCTGAGATCATTTTAATCTTAGAGTCCTAAGTTTTTAAACCTGGTAAATAAACTTTAGTCACTAGGAGAAAACAAGCGAAGTCAGTGATGAAACATACTGTCAACACTTATGAAACCCCGGGCGTGTCGAGCTGACTCCAGTGGAACCAAACTTCGGGAAGAGTTCCCGGGGGAAACGCAGCCCATGAGCCACACCATCTCCACAGCAGAACATACGACCCGTGAGGCAGACTGAAGGTCATCAGGTTCAGACTTCATGGGCGCATCATCACACTTACAAACGAGTAAAATGACTTCTGATGCATGAATATGTGGAACTAAACTGTATGTAACATCAAGGTAAACAGGCAGTGCAGCTTCAAATCCATGCTATTAAAACCACAAGTGCTAAAACTGATTTCAACTTCTCTCTGCTGAACCACTGACAGGTTCGGTCAGTCACAGTCTCATTAATCTTACTTTCCATTCCCTAGATGTTTTGCTCTTACAATCTGTCATTTTTCTGATTTTCTCCTCCTTTGTCTTCTCTTTATTTGGGTCAAATTTGGACTGTATTGGAGCCAAAGTTATGGTTTTCAAAGTCACTTCTTATCACTACTTCCTTGACTTTTCTCTTAGAGAATTTTTACCTGGTAAGAAAACTTCATCCGAAACACTCAAAAGACATTTTCTTGGAGCCCATTCTGTGCTAGAGGCCAAGGACGAAAAGGTAAAGGGAACAGGCTTGTTTTTGCTTCTCAAAATGTGGCCACCTCTTCGGAGCATCGGTGTCACCTGGAAACTTGTTAGAAATGCAGACTGCCAGGTCCTACCCCAGACCTCTGTGTTAGTCAGGGTTGCCCAGGGAAACAGGACCAAGAGAAGAAGGAAGAGGGACAAAAGGAGGGAGAGAAGGAAACACACCTATAAAGAAATGTATTGCTATAAGGAATTGGGTCACACGATTATGGAGGCTGACAAGGCCCAACACTTGGCGTGTGACTCAGCGAGCTGGAGAGCCAGTACAGCCAAGGCTTTAGTCCTAGTTCAAAGCCAGCAGGCTCAAGACCCAGAAGAGCTGATCTTTCTGTTCAAGTCCAAAGGCAGAAAGAAGCCGAGTTTGAAGGCAGTCAGGCAGGAGGAGTTCTTTCTTATTCGAGGAATGGCCAGACTTTTTGTTCTATTCAAGCCTTCAACTGATTGGATGTGTCCCACTCATGGTGGGGAGAGCAATGTGCTTCACTCAGTATACAGATTTAAAAGTTAATCTCACTCAAAAACACCCTCCCAGACACACCAAGAAATAATGTTCGACCATATATCTGGGCACGCAGTCAAGCCGACACGTACTATTAACCATCGCACCTACTGAATCGAAATCTGCATTTTAACAAGATTCTGTAGGCGATCCAGAGGCAAATGAAAGTCTGAGAAGCACTAGTCAGGTCTATGTGCACGAGGACCTTACAGAAACACAAACACGTAACTACAGACAGCATGGGTCCAGCTGCAAGCAAAGCAGTCCAAGGTGGAGCAGTGGCTGGCAGAGACGGCAGGGAACAAGCCCCTGAACAGAAAAGGAAAGACTTCACGGAAGAGGGGACCCTGGACTAGGTGTTAAAGACAAATAGGAGTTTCCTATGCACGGCCCCTGCAGCCAGACTGTCTGCATGTGAAGCAACAGCTTGCCACCAACTAGCTGTGTGACCTAGGGTGAGTACTTTCACCTCACTGCGCCTCAATTTCCCCACCCTTAAAAGAGGGAAAATAAGAGAGAAAATCTACTTCATAGGATCATTATGATGATGGAATGAGCTAATATACGTTAAGTTCAAACACTGCCTGACATATAGTAAGCCCTGTAAAGTATAAACTATCATCGTCAGCATGACCTTAGATCTTCTGATCCACAAAGTAGCCAGTGTTTGCAGTTCACTCATTTAATATTAGATTTACCTCTGTCCCATTGGCAATGGCATGGAAAAGCTTCCTGGATTCTCCTGACACAAACATGAAAACAAGACAGAAATACAGAAGAACTTAGAAGTCCTAGGCTAAACCATAATAAGATACCTGAATAATCATAAAAAAACAACATTTATTGTGCGTTTACTATAAGCCAGAAAATATTGTAAGTGCTTAACTGTATTAATTCCTGTAATCTTCATCACCCTCTGATGTATTGAATAGGTAGTGTTATGGCCCCTATTTTGCAGATGTAAAGTCAGAGACATAGAAAGGTTAAGCAACTTGCCCAAGTACACAGAAAAATAAGCAACAGCCCTGGCTGGTGTGGCTCAGTGGATTGAGCACTGGCCTGCAAATCAAAGGGTCACTGGTTCGATTCCCAGTCAGGGCACATGCCTGGGTTGCAGGCCAGATTGGGGGTGCACAAGAGGCAACTGCCTCTCCCTCTCTTTCTCCCCTCATCCCCCTCTGTTTAAAAATAAATAAATAAAATCTTTTTTAAAAAGAAAGAAAAATAAACAACAGAGATAATATTTAAACCCAGGCATGCTGGCTCTATAGCCTATACACTTAACCACTATGCCATACCATCTCCTAATGGACTAAAAACCTGGGAGGAGAATTTAGAAAGATGATTTATAAACCTAAGGAGTGTCTATTTTTTTAATTATATATTTTTGTCCTCTTGGACATATGATAAACACAGGAAATGTAGTCTAATCATCTCCTTCTGCTGTAAGTTCAGACTGTCAAAGAATTTTAAAGATACAATAAACACAGAGTAACAAAATCAAAAGTTTATTCAAGGAAACCTAAGGCAATGGTAGTTCATATAACAAGTAGACAGACGTACAAAAGCTCACATACAATAAAAATTTATTTCTTGCTCAGGTGAGAATACAAAGTGGATATTCCAAGTTGGCACGTGGATCTCCTCCTCACAGTGGTCCCACCCTGTGGCTCCACCACACCTGGTATAGTCACCTGCACCCATCCAGGAGGGGAGGAAAGGGAGAACACGGAGGAAGCAGCATGCTTCCTAATCGCTACGGCCAGGAAGTGACACCCAACACTTCCGTTCACATTGCATTAACAAGAAATAGTTACATGACCACACCCGGAAGCAAGAAGGGCTGTAAAATTTAGCCCCAGGTGGGTAGCTAGTTACCAGAGACAAGTATGTGCTGTAGAAAGGACAGCATGAACTCTGGGGTACAGGTAGCCACCTCTGCCACATTGTTCCAATGGGGATTGTGTGAGCTTCTCCATCACCGGGGCACTCGTGATAGTCTGCGCCTAGGAAAGACACTCCCTGGGGAATCTGATGGGAAAACAACAGGACCCGTTCCACAGCTCATCCTTGTCACTGATGATCGAAAGGGCAGTTCTGCTTGGGAGTGCTAGGTCATAAATACACCATGGTCTCCAAACCTGACTGCAAAGCCAAGATTGAGGCTCTTTCTTACAATCCTCACCCAACTCCTAGTATGAAAAAAAAACCCACACAAGGTCAATACTTTGTGTTTACTTAATACTTGCTAATTAACATATCTGATTATGCTGATTAAAAATATCTTTGCAGCAGAGCACAAATATTCTATCATTTTTAGATGAAGAAAATATTCTAAAATGGTTAAGCTCCCAAGTAAGTACTTAAAATGCACCAAACTGAATGAATGGCATGAATTTTGGTTCCTAAGTTGAGTTCTAACCGACTTTCAGGATAGCAGGGGAAAAAAGAAGGCTCTAATGTATTCAATGGCAGTATATTTCTATAGAAATAGCTCCCAAATCTTAACTCTTATGGTAACTATGGCTAAATGTACGGCAAGCACAAAGAAAATGGCCTTCAACCTAGAGAATCTATTTTAATGAAATGGAAAGTAAACACACAACTTCAAGTATGCATTGTGCCCCTTCCAGGGATACTCATTACTATCCTATACCAATATACCCAGGTAAATCTGAAAAAGAATAGCAAATACTTGTCTTAGTAAATTATTTTGCAAAATTAGATTTAAATGTCAAGTATGTCAAGCCTAGAGTCTTCTCCACCTTATTTATATTGTTAAATGATAAAATTAAATGTTTCAATCTTCAGGTTGGTAGCAAGTGTATTAACTTCAATCAAATCAAAATTATGCTGAATAAGTGCATGCATTTCAGAAGAGAAACCATTCCAGGAGAGGAAGCCTGAAAATTCCCGTCCCTTTCTCTCTCGTATACTGAATATTCATATTATGAACCCGAAGTTCTGCGCTAAGTGAGAAATCAAGAGCCAGGGACTCTCAGCCAGGTGGGTCCATGACGACTGTGAAGCCCAGGACTCCCTATATTCACCTGGGAAAGAAGCATGTCCCTAAACCTAGAACCCACCAAGGCTGAGCACATTCACCACAGCCACAGAACCCAGACCTGCTCTCCTTCCTGCCGTTGCCCAGCCTGGGTTTCAAATTTCCGCAGGTCCTGTGAGCAGCCCAGCACCTTCCAAACAATCCTCTTTTTCTTAGGGTGATAAGAGCTACTTTCTGTTCCTTGTACACAAAGAATTCTAACGGTAATACCCACTTTCACATCTGAGGACACCGACAATTGGAGCAGTTCTATGAATTGGCCAAAGTTATACAACTGGTTGATTGCAGAGCAAAAAATAGAATCCTAGTCCAGTGCCTTTCTGCTTTTCTGAGTCACTTGAAAAAACTTTGTCAGAAGATATATTTCCAAATTTCAAAGGTACTCGAACTGATCTGGCATCTTTTCTCAGAGGTGATGTTCTCACTTCATCCCTTCACCCTCATCTCTTGGAGCTCTTGGGGGAGCCTGGACACTATGCTGTAAAAATATTTAGAGCCCCTACCCCTTAGGGATCCTTTAACTACAGACATGATTCCTTAAAGTCCCCCTCTGTGCTACCCACAAGTAGTAAATCTGTCAGCCATTTTTTTAATCCTCACATGAGGGTATGTTTATTGAAAGAGAGAGAGAGAGAGAAACATCAGTGTGAGAGAAAAACATTGATCCATTGCCTCCTGTAGGTGCCCCAACTGGGGATCAAACCCACAACCAAGGTATATGCCCTGACCAGGAATTGAACCTGCAAACTTTTGATGTACCAGATGACACACCAACCAACTGAGCCACTCAGCCAGGGCTTGTCAACCACTTTGATCTGGGGTGAATAGTTGCAAAATCCAGAGTGATCTGAAGGATACAGCTGAACATTATTAGAATAGTCTTTTCTTTACAAGGGTTCAGCCATGTCTGAGAATTAAAATAAAGAATTATATTTCTGAATTTGCATACTAGTGTTACAAGTAAATTCCACCAAGTGTTTCTTACTGAGCAAGAATTTTGCCAATCCCACTTTTCCCCTGACAACAGAGAGGGTCCAGCACTGTGGAATGGAAGCTGTGTGGCAGGAGAACCACCAGGAATGTAGTCAATTGAGAAAGCCTCATTCAGCCCTAGCTGGTATAGCTCAGTGGATTGAGCATGGGCTGCAAACCAAAGGGTCACCAGTTCAATTCCCAGTCAGGGCACATGCCTGGGTTGTGGGCCAGGTCCCCATTAGGGGGTGCTCAAGAGGCAACCACACAGTGATGTTTCTCTCCCTCTCTTACTCCTTCCCTTCCTCTCTCTGTAAAAATAAATAAGTAAAATCTTTAAAGAAAAAAGAAAAAGAAAAAGAAAGCCTCATTTAACACAAGGGCATTGTCTCCAGGGAAGAAAGAGGCTGGCCCCTTTCGAAGGTCCCTCTCCCCAGCAGGCCTTGCACCAAGGAGAAATGAATGCCGCTTAGCATTTCCTGTTTTGGAAAGAATGAAGATGTAGTCTAGAAAATAAAATAACAAAGAAAATCACCAGTGTTCTCCCTCATATATCAGAAAGACTCATTTTTCTTCAAGAAAGCGAAGATTTTGCTTAAAATAAAGAAACACTATATCTAAGATGGGAAGACCTACTTTTAATCTCTGGTAGGTTTCCAGGACTATGATCATCCCTAAAGCAAAGCTTTTAATAAAGCTTCATTTGACTCCCTAGAAAACTGTTTCTCTGCCAAATGCTTCACAAAAAATTATTATGAACCAATTCTCTGAAAATTTGCTGTTACTGACCCACATCACTAAGGGCTGTTCTCCTGAATTTATACTCCTGAACTTGGGGACATTCCAAGAAAGTGATACCTAGATAGGTAAAATTCTTTCTTTTTTTTTTTTAATTCTTTCTTTTAATAACAAAAGTTTATTATCTCCTAGTTTCTGTGTGTTAGACATCTAGGCACAGCTTAACTGGGCCCTCTGTTCTCCAGGTTTGAAGATGCTGGGTGGGCCTGCGGTCTTACTGAGAGATTGGAGTCTTCCTCCCCGCTCATTCAGGTTGGCAGCAGAATTCACTTCCTGTGACCGTAGGACTGAGGTCCCTGTGTTCTTGTGGGCTGCAGCCAGAGATCACTCTCAGCTCCTACAGGAACTGTCTCAAGTCCTAGCCATGCAGGTCTCTCACAACAGGGAGGCTTTTTTCTTCAAAGAAAGTATGAGTATCTTTTATTTGTGAGTCTCTGTCCCTTGTGAATAACTCTTGCCCGATTAAGTCAGGCCCACCCAGGACAACCCTCTTTTGACTCACTCAAAGTCAACTGATTTGAGAATAGATCTGCAAAATTCCTTCATCTAGGTATAGGTAAACAGCCTGGGGAATCAAATCATTTGAAATGTGATTATATTTTTAATTAATTAATTATTATTTCAATTACAGTTGACATACAATATTATATTACCTTCAGGTGTACAACCCAGTGATTAAACATTGCATAACTTACTAAGTGATCATCCCCCAAAAAATCTCATACCCATCTGACAACATACACAGTTATTAGAATATCATTGACTATACTTCCTATGCTGTACTTTATATTCCCATGACTAACTGACAGAATCCAAAAGGAAAGGAAGATTCCAGAAAGCATGGTGATCAAATGACAATTACACTTTGCATTCACTATTATTCTGTACTGGTTTCAGGTGTACAGCATAGTGGTTAGACAATGACATACTTTACAAAGGGGCCCCCTCTGCTATGTCAATAACTCACCTAGACCTATACAGTTATTACAGTATATGCCCTGTAAAATGATACATTTTCAGAATAATCACACACACACAAATTCCATCTAAACAGAAAACTGAACCCTATAAAAACTTAGTAAATTGAACGTTGGTACAAAGCTGTTGTCCTGGGATGTCGTCCAAGCTCAGAACTGACACACTCGAGAGGCGTACCACGTGACAAGACACCGCAGCCATCGCCATGGCGGCGGCAGCCACTGACTCTCCATCTCAAGCATCTCCATTCGTTACTCTCCAGTCGTTATTCTCCACCTGCACCTTTCATCGGTGCTCTTTCCATCTCAATCCCGTACCTGTCACAGGCACGCCAGTCCCCATGTGGGCTGTACTTTGCGTTTTTTCCAGCACTAAGCCGGCTTTTAGTTCCGGCTCCCTCATTTCCTCTAGTCCCTCTGAGCTTTAGTTTTTCCACCTGTAAAATGGCAACAACAGCTAACCTTCTCAGGAGTTAGTGTGAAGAGCAAATAACATGTATTTATTAGTACTATGGACACTGTGAAAAACATTATACAAATTAAGACATTATCAGTACTGTTATCAATAATAATAATTTCAAACACAGAGCTCTCTTGCTGCTCCTTCTAGATTACTCAAAGGTGACTTACTTGGAAAAATGTGACATAAAATTCACAAAGAGAGGCAAATGTCTTTTTTTTACATAGCAGAGCTCCAAGAGACTTGCAGGTGTGTCCCTCCATCCTCAAAAACCCTAGACCAAAATATTGCTGTTCAAACTTCTTGGGACCCTGATGGGCGGGACTAGAAATGACTAAAGTGTCCCACCATTTCCCTGCTGTCTTCTGATCCTTTGCTTCCTAACATTAAATCCATATTCCACCTCATTAAGCTCTGGAACGCTCAGATACTAACCATAACTGAATAACTTATTTTTCTTACCCTTCTCATAACTTTCGCATGAAGAGATTGACATTATATCTTTCTGACTAAATCTACTTCCTTCCAAGGTTTCCCTCTCCTGTCCCACAACACGCTCATTCTCCAGGTACATCTGGGCGCACGTGGTAATACATGTAATATAGCTCACAATTCTACTTAACTCCAAATTACTTCCACTTCTATTTCAGCTATTCTTTTTGGACTTGAACTTTATATGTTTTTAATAAGAAACAGAGTACAAAATTCAAAAGAGAATAAAAAGTAAGCAATCTCTTTCATCCCATCCCCCAGCCACTGAGGTTCCCACCCAGAGTAGGCAATATTAACAGTCTCCTTGCAATGCTGTTACTGTAATATGTTTAAAATTCAGTTATGCAACAAGTGTAGATGGAATACCTGATGTGCACTGATTAACTAATAATAATTGGAGCAAATCATTGAGCACATACCACTGACCAGGTGCTAGACACTGGGCCAAACGTTTTACATGACTCCCTCTCTTAATCCTCATGGCAACCCTATGAATTAGGGTGCTATTAGTGTCCCGATTTAACAAAGAAAAATCTGAGAGTGATTAAGTAATTTTCTCAAGATATCTAAAGACAGACATTAGAAAAGTGGACAAAAGACTTGCACAGACACTTCCTAAAAGAGCACATCCCAATGGCCAATACCTGGGTGAAAATGTGCTCTTCTCCTTTAGTCACCAGGAAAATCACAATTAAAACCACAACGCAACCACACGTATGACCAACCATAAGAAGCTGCCACTACACAACCACCAAAATGACTTAAATGAGAAAGAAAGAGAACACCATGTGTTGGTGAGGACTTGGGGCAACTGGCAAAGGTAGAAGTATAAACTAATATAATCACTTTGGAGAACTAACAATCACTTTGGAGAAGCTGAACATACGCAGACCTATGACCTTGCAATTTCACTCCTAAGTATATAGTCAACAGAAATATTTCAATATGTTTACCAAAAGGCATGTACTGGAATAATTATAACAAGTATTATCCATAATATCTCAAAACTATCCCACTCCCATTAACAGCAGAATTGATAAATTATGGTATATTCACACGACGGCATGCTCTACAGCAATGAAAATGAATAACCTGCAACTACATGAAACAACATGGGTGAAACTCACAAGTAGAATGCTGAGAGAAAGACACTAGAGAATACATCATGCATTGTTCTATGAATTAAAAAGATCAAAAACAGGCAAAACTATTCTATGTTGTTCAAAACCAGGATAGTAGTTACCCCTGGGGTGTCGAGAAGAAGCCCTGAGGGAGGCTTCTGGGATACCGTTAATAATCCAGGTTTTGCTTATACCAATATGTTCAGTTCATGAAAATTCATCAAGCCATACACTTGATGAATATATATATATATATATATATATATATATATATATATATATATATATTGCACTTCAATACAGGTTTTTAACATCTCGTGTCCTCATAAAGTTTACTTTCTAGCGTAGCCAAGGATATAGTACTTAACAGAAGTAGATGGCAGCTAGAGAGTTGAGCAAATGCATCGTTCCGTAGCATGGATTGTCTGGGGCCCTGGCACGGGCCACGGGGAGGGTCGATCCCACTACTGTTGAGAAGCTGGATCCTGGCTATCCTGCTGCCCTGTCATACCGAGGCTTACAACACCACTCCATGGCAGTTAACACTCTTGCACTTACATTAAGGCGAGTGTTCTTAACCTGGGGTCTTGAGACCCCTAAGGCGCCCTTCGATAGAATTCAGAGATCCATGAACTTAGAAGGGGGAAATTATTTATTGATCTACATCACTGAACTCCACTCACATGAAATTTAGCATTTTCCTTAACTGTGAATGTAGGCAACAATGAATAATTTTACTTTCTCAACAATAAAAACATCACAGATATTTCCAGAACTGTTTCAGCTGTTGCAGGTACCTTGAAATATCATTTACACTTATCATTATTTAGAAAGTTTAGCAATTGTTAAATCTGCCACTGGATTTTGTAGTCTTCTGTGTTAATAAATAAGCATATAGGAGGTCTGTCCAGAAAGTATCCAGCTGTGTATATGAAAAAGACATATATTGAAGAAGATACAAGAAACATTGTACACAGGACAATGATGCCTCAGTCCCCTTCAAATGGGCACCTTGAGACCTCACACAGTTCTCTCAGTCACCATCAGCTGCCCCATCACATTTTCCTGAATCTCACCAATGGCCTGAAATCTCTTCCCTTTCAAAGGTGATTTTAGTTTTGGGAAAGGCCAGAAGTCACACGGTACAAAATCTGGGCTATAGAGGGGCTGAATCATCTGGGTAATTTGATGTTTTTCCAAAAAATTCTGCAAGAGATGTAATACATTAGCAGGCACATTGTTACGATGAAGGTGCCAATCACCAGTTGCGCACAGCTGCAGCCTTCTGGATCAGCTGAATAGCTTCTATGGAGGGATGTTCAAGCTTAACACAAGATTTGACGCAGATTCATCACTCTACTTGCTCATTTGAATGTCACGACCACACAGTACACATGCTCACTCAATGATATCTACTGCCCGCACTGACAAGTATAGTGAAGTCATCATTGTTTCCATACGCGCATCCCAGTCACATTCCAGTCCACTCTCCTTGGCTGCCAGGTTACATCGATGTCACACAAACTATTCTCTTTACATTAACAATGGTTGGACTTTTTCTGGACAGATCTTTGTATATCACGGTAACACAATTTTATATTTTTAGTATTTTGATAAATGTTATTTCAATATAATTGGTTTCCTTTCTAATCCTATGTATTCTATTTTTGTATTTAGAAACATCATTTTGAAAAGGATCCGTTGGACTTCCAGATTGCTAAAGGGGTTCACAGAGCAAAAGGAACACTCATATGCTAGCTCTTTCCCGCTCACCCCCACCCCTGCCTCCTTCCATCCCTGCCCCACATGCCCTGCACTCTCACCTCTCTGCCTTGCTCTGCCCAAGAAGTGTGACCTCGATGGACTCATCATCCAGACTGCTTCTGCCCCTCCAGTCCCTCCAGCTTAGAAAATGGATGAATTTCCCTCACTCCCACCCGTCCTCACTAGGCTTCCAGTAGAGGCTGCATTGCTCTGTGGCCACAGGTCCCGTGAGTCAGCATTCCTTCTCTCTCAAAGCCCCAGTAGCTTTATTCCTGAGCTGGTCCCTTCCTGTAGTAGCTTGTCCCCGACTGTTTTACCAATTGTTAGTTCCTTAACTCACCCACACTGCTGGAAATAGTCATTAAACTCTGCTCAGCTTATGTCTTTTGAAAACAACTTTCATTTCTCGCTAGCCTGATTCCTTTGCAGACACGGGGCTCACCTAATCTGTGAACTAGGGATATGCCCACATGCTCTTGGGGAACAGAGCGCAGACATGTGTATGTGTTTGTGTGTGTGCACACTCTGTATACTTGTGTTGGGAGTGGGAGAAGATAGCAGAGGCAATGCCAGGGGCCCTGAACAATAACTCTTTCTCTAGCTTTCCATTGCCCTGGCAAACTCTCTGCAGAGTCTAAGATGGGAAACTGGGCAAGGGATGCTGAGAAAAGGTCATGCCTGAGCTGAATGTGTAAATAAACAGCTGGAGTTAGCCAGAGGAAGTCGGGGGTCAGGGGAGGCAAGATTCTTATCAGAGGGAGCAGCATTTTCCGAGGCACACATGGAGGGGAGCTGCTGCCACTACGCCTTCCTACAACTGTCAACGTGTTAGCCTCACCTGGAGCAAGCCCAAGCAGCAGGAAGAAGCAGGATGGAAGCCTTTCTTTGAGAAGGCAGAAGAGGAGGGAGGATCTGCTTAAAAGAGATCACTGCTGGGAAGAAGCACAGTCCTACATTCCTTGCACCTTCCAGATGCTGTCTAGTCACCTCTGATTTCCCCAGGCTTAATGGACAGGGAAAAAAAAAAAAAACTAGATCAGGTCGTGCTTGCAAGGAAGATTATTTCTCCTCAAATATATCTAGGCACTTACCCTCCCCTCTAATTCCCCAGGACAACACTGGCTGACAGCCCTCTGATATGGAAGAGTAAACGGAGGAGACTGGCCAGGCAGGAAAGGAAGAAAGGAAGGAAGCCTGCCAGGTGCACACTTTCATATATCACTGTGCACTCGAGATAAATAATCCCAGCCTGCCCAGGCAGCTATCAAACCAAAGGGCATGTTGCAGGTAGCAAGATAAATCGCCATTGTCAAGGATGTCTTTGTTTGTTCCCGACAGCCTCTTACTATATCTCTGTCTCCTGACAAAACAGCCCGGAACAGGCTTATAACACGCACTGCCCTCCAGAAACGATAGCTTTTAGAGAGAGAAAAATGAGCTTGAGCTCCTGGGTCCACCAGCCAATACAAAATTGGCTGTGGGGAACTGCTCACTAAATACAGGTTAGAAGCAAAATCTATTGAAAACAATAGCTACACGCTGTTTTCACCCAAGTCATTGCTGTCGATCCAGCCTAGCAAATCTGAACTGCCAGTTCTCCTTCAACTGGCTCACGTCGTGAATCTTATCCACAGTGGTCTTCCATGGAATTCCTCCCCACCCCGTACAGGCATTAAATTCACTGGCAGACATAGGACACCAGAAGAGCTCCATGTGGGAAAGTTTATAAGAAAAATTGGCTATCCATTGTTGTTGTTTTTCCTCTAACCATAGAAATTGTTTTAACATCTTTCCAGAAATGTCAGAAATATACAAACCATTTAGGGTAATAATTATAACTATATCTGTTAAAACTTTGTAAATATGTCCATCAAACTTTTGTCTAGATAATTTGGAGAAGAAAACCCCAAATTATCTCTGCACTAGGCTAGGCTCACCAGCATTTCAGGCTCACTTACATTCTTTTCAACTTTCGGGTAACGGTTGCCAGGGCCTGGGGGAGTGGAGGAAGGGGAGTTGCTATCCAGTGGGTCTAGTTTCAGCCATGTAAGAGGAGCAAGTTTTAGAGATTTGCTGTACAACACTGTCCTGCACTTTGAAATTTGTTAGGAGGGTAGACCCCAGGTTAAGTGTTCTTGCCACAACACAATAAAAAAATATTTGGAGATTTTGATTGTGTCTAAAGCAATGAAGAGCAAAGGTGACATTCTGGACGTGGTACTGAGCAGACGTGGGCACACAGGAGCAAGCCGTGGCAGTGATCACCCCCTGGGAATGATCAAGGAGTCAGGCTGAACACCCACAATGCTGAACTGGAATTCCCCCCCCCATCTATATACCCAGTCTCCCAGCTCTCTGTCTCCCTACTTATTCCTCCTATTCACACACACCCGCAAAGGTCAGAAAAGGCTAAGGGGAACCTCTTCCTCTTTAAATGTAACAGGAATATAGGTTACCGTATTATCGCAAAGCAAAATATCTGTATGGTAGAGGCCTCCTTTGTATAAATATATAGCTTCCAGGAGCCCAGGTATAGTTATACCTTTTCTGCTTTTAAAGAATCCTTTTTGCTCATCATTAAGAGTTAACATGGCAATAAAATTCAGAGAATGGACTTTGCAGCTGGACTACCTGGGTTTGGACCCTGGCTCTCTATGCCACTTACCATATGACCTTGGGCAAACTATTTCACCTCCTTGTGCCTCAGTTTCTCATCTGTAAAATTGGAATAATAGTTTTGTTATACAGATGAATTTATAAAGCATGCAGTGCCCACTGCACAGTAAATGCTAGTAAGTGTTGAATAAACAAATAAAAAATAGATCAAGCTACCTTTTCCCTCATTCATGTCCAGATAAATATATTTGTGTGGTGCCAGTATCTTATTCTGGAGTACCTCTCGGTCCTTGGCAATACCCATCCTTGCTGCCTTCTGTCCTCTCTTATGATGGGGATTCTAGAAAACACTGTCCTTGTACTGCTGGATTCAGATCCTCAAACAAAGATTTCCTTACTTTATGACTAATGCCTACTCGTCCTTCAAGTTTCCTCTTACATGCTCCCATAGCACAGTGTTTTTCCTCCATTTACCCATTCATTCGTTCATCAATTTATCAGAAAAATATCATGTAAGGCACCAAGCTGTGTACTGGGAGCTTACATTCTAGAGAGAAACACTTAGAACCTGAATGAATGGATGAACATATGAATGACTCACATATCTGATCCTTAGTATTTTCTCCTCATGAGAACAGACTAGAAACATTCCATATTACTAAATAATTCTCTGACTTCTGCTTATGGCACAGGGATGTGAGGAGGTTAACCCCATCCACTTAGGGCCCAATTGAGATGGAGTCCCCTTGAAGCTGCTGCATTTCTGCAGCCTGGTGACCACATGGCACACAGCACCAGCCTAGTGTGCAAGCCTTGGCTGTCGCTAGAACTGTTCAGGCTCTGAAGTATTCATTCAGGTAGACTGTCAGCAAGACTAAGACAAAGGGAATTACAGTGGACGGAGCAGTGCCCCAGAGAAATGAAAAAGGCAAGAATGAAATTAAAACCAGGCTGAAAAAATCAAACAAAACTAAGTTTTCATTTTGTAGAGAAACATTATCTCATTGACTCTTTTGCTACAGTCAACTGAATAACTTGGCAAATTTTCATTCGTTAACTAAAACTCACATCTAGGCGCTATGGTGCCCGGAGTCTTTCCCATAGATGGCACAGCGCTGAATTCATCTTCCTTTTAATGTGATCATTTTCAATTACTCAACATAATATAGCCATCATCCAAGTCTTTAATGATATATAGAACATAGGACATTGAACATGTAGACATGGAAAATTGCAAGATACGAAATTTTAAGTATAAAAGAAAAAAATGTTTTTAAGCTGTAGAAATCTTTGTAAAGCAAGGGAAGGACAGACTACAAGCAAAGGAACTTGGGTTGTCACGATGCCAACGTGAAACTGGGGGAAGCACGGTAACCAGCAGAGATGGGCAAGAGCAGGTCCCGGGAGAAGGATGCAGAGGACTGTAGAGAAAGCATCAGGTTTTCAGTCAGAAAACCTGGATTTTAGTCCTGATTTGCCTTTTATTAGCTGAATGATTGACTTTAAGAATCACTTATTCTCTCTGAACCTCAATTTCCACATACATCAACTCGGAACAATATTGGTTTCTAGCTATCTCATGGGCTGGACACCAGGACCAAGTCAATGATGGGTATGGAAAGTTCTAGCAGAGGCCTGATGCACAATGAGGCTCAATAAATGTTTTGTTTATATTTTTAAACTGAAACAAAATAAATCTCTAACCCAAGTGATCAGCTTAAGTGTTCCTAACTTGGATAATGTTGAAATATACCAGTCATCACATTTTTCCATTACTTTTTAAAACAATAGTGATGGTGAGAGCTAACATTTATTAGCCTTGTAATGGATATGCCAGGAAGTATGCTAAGTGCTTTGCATACACTTATCTGTTCTTCACATTATTCCTGATGGAAATCTATCATTGCAGAAGGGGAAATGCCACAGGGAGATTAGTCCACATCCCTAATTACAGCAAATAAGTGGTGGAACCATATTTTAAAACATTATTTTAAAAGCAAAATGGAAAATTTGATGGAGATGGGAAAAATATGAAAAAATATGCAAATTAATTTGAGGACATATATCCATTACACCTCTCATCACATTTCCCAGCAAAGAGAGAAGCACACATCTCTCAGGGATGTCTCTCCCCTTCTGTTCCCGCTACCTAAGCCTTCCCCGACCATCGAAGGGTCCTGCCTTCCATACATCAGCCTTGCCAGTGCCTGGGGCGCCAGCAGGGGCTCCAAGAAAGACTGAGCAGGGCCTCAGTCTCTACTTTACCTTTAAGATCATTAACAGATTCCTCAAAAACAGTATTTTATATTAAGAGTACATTGCGCCCTGGCTGGCATAGCTCAGTGGATTGAGCATGGGCTGCGAACCAAAGGGTCCCGGTTCGATTCCCAGTCAGGGCACATGCCTGGGTTGCAGGCTGGGTCCCCAGTGAGGGCCATGTGGGAGGCAACCACACATTGATGTTTCCCTCCCTCTCTCTCTCCCTCCCTTCCCTTTTAACAATAAATAAATAAAATCTTAAAAAAAAAAAAAAAAGAGTGCATTGCGCCTATGACTCTGGTTAACAAATTTTTGTTTGTTTTTCAACTTCCAGAGAATGAGTTAGTGCTCTAATGGGATGTTAGGTGGCCGGCCTTCCGACACTGGCTCCTGTGCGTCTGAGTTGTGTGAAGTCAGTGGGAAGCTCACCTCCTCTCTCAAGGCTTCACGTATCTGCAATAGGAGCGCAATATGCTACCCATCTCATAGAGTTGTTGAGAGATGTAAATTAATAAATCCATGGGAGATATGAAAGCAGGACCTGGCAAATTAATATGCTCAATAAATATTAGTTATTGTTATTATTCATAGAAACCCAAAGGCTAATATAAATGGATGAGGTGATGAGGTTCCGTGAAAGAGCACTGACTGCAGAGACACGGATTTAAGATTAAGCCTAACTCTGCCACTTACAAGCGTAATGGCTTTATAAATGATGTTACAAATCAGAGACAAACCACACTGACCCCGCAGACATGTTGTAATAGGCCAGCACATGGTTTTTTGGGTTTTCGAAAAAATTTTTTATTTAATCTTCATTGTATTTTTTCCATTACCATTTAGTCTCCTTATACTCCCCTCCCTCCAGCAATCACCACAGTGGATGTGGGTATTTGAAATTTTCAGATGTACATACTACTTTTAGACCAGGCAGTCTTCCAATATTGCCCACTCCCTACTGTCTCATCCCTGATGGGGTTTGACTTTGCAACCCTGACCTCCCCCCACCAGGTCTTAGCCCCCTCGCTAAAGCAGGCAGAGGACATCAGGCCTTCTACTCAGCTAAAGTGTTTAGTTCAAAGGAGGTCATGTTTGTAAAAGTATGTCACAAATCACAGAGCACTGTGAAATGAGACAGATTATTTAAAACGTGGGCATTTAAGCCTTGTTACTTTATATCCATACAGATTCTGCTTATTGCAGAAAATAGTTTTGTCTGAAGGTAGATACAACCTGGTGGGTGCTGTTGTTTTTAAACATTTCTTCATGTCAATTGTGGTCAAGCGGTACGCCCATCCCAATGATTTGTGGGGGGAGGAGCCCAGGGGAATACATCTCAATCATTCACACTTAGGGAATCAATTCATCTAGATGCCTGAGATGCAAGACCTACTGCTTAGAAAAATATCCTCTGAGAGCAGGTGAATGATGCTCCCAATGAATTGAAAAGGCGCCCAACCACTTTCCTCACCACCCAGTTCATCAGGAGCTTTCTCACTCTCTCACTTTATCCCAGTGTTCTCTTCACCCAGGTCTGTGATGATGCTTTGGTCCCCAAAGAGACCACCGCAACCCTAAGTAATCACTGTCCCTGACTGCAGGCTTCACTTCCCCCTGAAATGAGCACTGTGTCACGAGACCGACAACACTAATTATCTGGTGAGCATAAAAGGTCATTTATCTGAAATTTCACATGGATGTCGCACAGACAGACCCACAGACACTGCTATTACAGGGAGAAAACAACAGCCTCTGACTCTGGTTCCAGCCCATCACTGACAGCCTTGGGCAAGCTGCTTTCCTCTGTGCACCTCAGTTTCTTCACTGTAAAGGGTAATAATTATAACAATAGCTGTCATTTAGCATTTCTGTGATGTGTTGGGCACTACTAAGTACCTTACCTACACTTTTTTTCATTAGTAGTATATTATCATTCCCGTTTTAGAGCTAAAGAAACAAGCTTTGTGAATTTAAGTAACTAGCTCAGGGACACACAGTAGGACTATAATTTATGGGTGTGATATTATTATGGGAAGACGCTATCTGCTCTGCCTGCCTCCCAAGACCCTAAAAGCTAAAATGAGACTGTTTGTAAAAAGACTATTTAAATGGCAAAGCACCAAATGGATTTGGATGAAGTCAAAGCCCCAGACTCTCAGGTTACTACAGTGGATCTATTTCTATGCCATTACTGAAGCAGCTCTACATCTTCAGCACAATTTCCCCCTTTACCAATGTCTATAGGGGTTGGTTTCAGAATGCCCAGAAGGAAAAGAAAGACTAGTTTTACACCAATTCAAAAGAACCCCAATGTTCATAGTAGTACAATTTACCATAGCCAAGTGTTGGAAGCAACCTAAGTGCCCATCAGTAAATGGATCAAAAAATTGTGGTACATTCACACAATGGAATATTACACAGTGGAAAGAAAGAAGGAACTCCTACCCTTCTCAACAGCATGGATGGAACTGGAGAGCATTATGCTAAGTGAAGTAAGCCAGGCGGTAAGGGACAAATACCATATGATCTCATCTTTAACTGGAACATAATCAAGAAAAGCAGAAAGCAACTAAAACATAACCAGAGACATTGAAATAAAGAACAAACTGACAGTAACCAGACGGGAGAGGAGAAGGGGATTATGAGGAAGTGAAGGGGAAGGGTCATCAAGGAACATGTTTAAAGGACACATGGACAGAGACAAAGAAGGGTAGGATCGAGGGTGGGAGGCAGGAATGGGAGGGGCAGGGGGAGTGGTGAGGGGAAAATGGAGGGGGAAATGGAGACAACTGTACTTGAACAACAATTTTTAAAAGTTGAAAAAAAGGCTAGTTTTATAGCTACCCAGAAAGGATCTAGAAGGTTTCTTAGCAGGATTCTTCAGCAAGGGCAGTCCAATATCACAAGATCTAACCCTGCCACTAGTATGCAGATATGTATATATATATAAAACTTTTCTTTTTTTAACTTATTTTTTAACTCTCCCTTTCCTAACTTGAACATAAGCTTGATAAGGACAAAATACTTCTTCGCCTATTTGTAGAACAGTGTTGAGTGAAGGGATAAGCCATGAACTGCAGCCTAGGCAGAACAAATGGTGGAGACCAGAGTAGCAGAGGGCCAGAACATAGCTGGCTCCGTGAGATCAAAGAGCCAAAATGGTAAGATTTAGAGCAATGCAAAGAGATTGGTTAAAAGTGAAACATGTGCCATGACCAGTGTGGCTCAGCTGGTTGGAGTGCCAACTTGCAACTGCAAGGTTGCGGGTTTCATTCCTGGTCAAGGCATGTGTGTGGGTTGCAGGTTTGGTCCTTGGTCTGGGCGCGTAGGCGCCCTGGTCTGCGTGTGTGCAATAGGCAGCTGATTGATGCTTCTCTCTCCCTTCCTCTCTCTCTAAAAGCAATGAAAAATATCCTCGGGTGAGAAAAAATTTAAAAAGATAAAATAAAAGTGAAAGGTATGGTGCTCAGCCCTCAGAGGTAGACCAGTCCTCGCTGAATCCTGTGCCCCAGGTGAGCTGTGGAAGTGGGCTGCCCTTACCACAACTGGGAATGTTTTCACTGCTGTGTCAGAGAGCGGTGTAAAACACCTTTCTGAGAAGACTGTTACATAGTTCAGTGGACACAGTACTCTCAGAGACAATTATAACTGAGAAATGGTCTGTAGAAGGCTTGGAAATCGGTGTATGTGAATTTGAACACACTACAGAGACATATGGCTCCTTGAAGTTGGGCTGTTTCGTCAGTAATTCTGTGAATAATCAATAAACCATGGCAGGTTGACATCAAGAGCCAACCAGCTTCTGAAATAATGGAACAAATTTCTCCTTCATGATCCAGAGCCATAACATTTTCCAAGCTCTTAGAGAAGGGTGGCAGGAGCCATCGGTGCAAACGGTCCGGCAGAAAGGAGTTTCCTCACGCAGCCTGCTCAGGCTGACCTTTCCACAGGCTGGACCAAAGTCCCATCTGCTCCTCCTCTCCAAAACCCACTCATGTCATCCTTCTGTCAATCCCAGCATCTCTGAGTAAGAAACATTTGCAGAGATGAAGAAATGCATCAGAAAATTAATAGAGAACTTCATCAAGGTCAAGCGCATGGCTAAATCTCACAGGTGGTCCTACATGGGACAGAAGAGGAACAGAAAGCAAATGGAAATTAGCTCTAGCACACAGGGTTGGCAATGCAGAACAAAGCAC
>PVJI01014632.1:0-43522 GCA_004026765.1 Micronycteris hirsuta
CCCAGTTCGGCTACTTACTGACCGAAGTGATCTGCCATCTCTAAATAGGAAATTACACCACTCTACCCTGCAAAGATTGAATGAGCTGTTACCTGTAAGTGCCTAGCACAGAATGGGCATTTGAGAAATGGTTAGTCTTAGCCTTTTCTTCTAGGCTTTGCTGGCATTGCTTTCTGTTACATTACCTATCTTAACTTTGGGTCTCTGCATGCATTTTAATTCAGCCTAGCTGCCTCGATTGGGTGCAGGGTGCAAGCTAGAGAAATGTGTCCTTTATTGTCGTGTGTTTGTAAAGGTTTTGTCCCTTCTGGGTTACCCTCTGAGTTCTATCAAAGAACACTGGATGACCTTTTTTAAAAAATTGATTTTGACCAATGCAAAGCTACCCTGGTCGTCTGCATTGAATTCCATCTTCTAATAGCTCCTCAGGTGAGGCCCTCTTGGACAGCATGCCACAAGAGAAACAGCACAATGCTACGTGACACTGAGATGTTGGGTCATGCCCCCCTCCGACCTTACCCCCAAACATAGAAATGCTGTCCTAGTTTTCAGCAGCCTAATTGAACATCAATGGCATCAGAAAAAAACCCAAAAAACCCTGGCTTGCCACCCACACCATTGTGCTAAGAATAACTGTTCCAGCAGTGGAGCTGGTCAGAATCACTTCCCTACATTTCCATTTGGAAATAGGTGTAAGGATTCAGAAAGTGTGTTTGTCCATTTTGAGTCTGAAACAGGCATGGGCCCTGCAATTGGAAGCCTGGCCAAGAAAGAAATGAACAAAATAAGAAACCCTGAGTAAACATCCACGTGATGGCTTACCTGAAAATCTACCTCACATTGAAAGACTCCTGCCCTTTTTTGTGTTGCATGGGTCTCATTTACTCTGTTCTTCTTAGTCTGTCCAGCAGTCAATTCCAGTATTGACCTTATATGCTCAGCAGAGCCCAGCTCAGCTCAGCAACTCATAGTGGCCGAACCAGCAGGACCTCGTAGTGACCAGCACCGTGGTTTGCTGGTTTGGGGCCAAAACTGGATTTGGTAGTGATTGACCGTCTGGCTTTGGGGAAACAACTGTTTACCTTTTCATCTTCCAAATAAATAGAATCATATTTCATTCAAAATCTCTTTTCAGAAGGCCAGCTTTGTGCCAGGCACTGCTGCCTGAGCCCTGAGGACTTGAAGCACGTGCAGTAACGTGCCTCCTCCACTCTCCTGGAGATCGCAGTCTGAGCCCAGAGAGCCCCTGACCCTGGCTGCACAGTGGGATCATCTGGGAGCTTTTTAAAAGGACTCTTGACATGTATTTTCCTCTTTCATCCTCACAATAATCCTCTAAGATAGATACTACTAATGTACTCATTTTGAGGATGGGGAAACTGAGGCAGGGGCTGGTTGACTGATGTGGTTATATAGCATTGCAGGAAAGGAGTAGGACCCTAAACTGTCTGCCCGCAGAGAGCTGCGCTTACCCTGGAACTGTCCTGTGTCTTTGCAGGTGGACACACAGCATGGGTCGTGTGTCTGGAAATGACTAGACCATGTGGCCAAAAAAAAAAAAAAATACCAGCTAGGGAGAGGAAGCTGGAGAGGTGGGCCAGGGCAGGACAGGAAGGCCCCTGGAAGCCTGAACTAGAAGACGGGATTTTATTCAGTAGATGGTTGAAATAACTCTCTCCTAGACCAATGAGTAAGAAGGAGTTGGCTGGGGGCTCTGGACCCATGTCCACACAACAAAAAGTAGGTCAGTGTCTTCGGGAGAGAGCGCTGAGGCGCAGAAGCCCTGTGATGCCGACCAGCTCTGACAGGAGCCCTGCGCTGAGTGGGGAGGAATGTGAGAAGGGCCTCCTACTCCTTTTCACTGCTGAGCTCTCGTTGCGACGTCTTATCAGGACTTCTGGGGTCAGCCCCAGAGCAGCTGGCTCCATGCCTCCCTTCCCTGGAAGCTGTATGGGCTACCCAGCGCCTGTGCCCACTCTGTTCATCAAGCCCACCAGAACCTTCCAGGCTGCTGCCCAGGGGTAGCTCGTCACAGAGTACAGGGCTGAGCTGTGGCCGGGTGGCCACGGAAGAGCTAGGAACTCATGTCCCTGTCCATTAGCTAAGCGTGGGGAGAGGCTACCCTCTCCGAAGCCGTAGGCTGTAACAGTCACACTCACGAGCCTGGGTTCCACTCCCAGCCCTGCCACTTACTAGGTGGTATTGGGCAAGTCCCTTGACCTCTAGGAAGATCAGTTTTCTCATCTATAAAATGGGGCGACTATTCCTACCTTGCAGGTTTAAGAATTGGAGATATTCACAAGACACCTGAGGAATGTGCCTAAGGCTCTCAGGAAATGGCAGTGTTATTGTGTCCGATGAACTGCCACAACCGTTGTCCGTGGGCCTGGAGAGCCGGGCTGACAGCCTCCTTATTTTTCAGATGAGAAAACTGAGGCCCAAAGGGGATCAGTGGCTTTCCCAAGGTCATCTGGAAACTGAGCAGCCGAACCAGGAGAAGGAGGTAGCTGGGAGATGTCCCGTGGCTCGCAGCACGGAGCAGGGGTGAGAAGTTCAGCTCCAGCTTGGCCACGACCACTCACAGCCTTTGCTCTGGTTTCCTCCCTCCAGGATGGCACAGATACAATCTCTCTGGAAGGGTTGTGTGGAAGAATAAGCTGTCATTCCAAAGTGCTGAAAAGTACTCCACAGGTGCCAAATCATGACTCTCCATGGATTTCAACACCTCAGCTGGCATGCCTTCCCGCCAGATGCAAGCTGCATGAGGACAGAGTGCGTGCGTGTGTGTGTGTGTGTGTGTGAGAGAGAGAGAGAGAGAGAGAGAGAGAGAGTGTAGGGGATAAGGAAAGGGAGGGGGACAGACAGGAGCACATAGAAGACTCCAGATTTTCCAGAGATTATTTCCACACCTGAATTCCAGTGCATCGTGGCTTAGCTCTCCTGCTCTATGAGGCAGACAGAAGTGTTCCTTCCTTCCCAGGTTCTCTGCGCCCTCCTTTCTACCACCTGCTGTGGGAAGGTGTAGGCAAGGGCAGCTGGCCCAGGGCCCCATTCTGTGGCCCACAGGGAATCAGTGCCACGTTGCTGAGGGGCAATGATCTGCCAAACCTACAGAAAACAAGAAGCAGGGACTCAGGCCAGGTGACTGATGTGAAGTAGGGTGTCCTGGGAAAAGCGTGGAATCTGGAGTCAGGCAGTTCAGGATTTGAATCCTGGTTCCGGGGCTTTCCTGGCTGTGTGACTTTGGGGAAATTACTACTTTACCTATCTGTGCCTTGGCTTCTTCATCTGTGAAAGGGAGAAAGTATTACTTCCAAGCATTAACTGGAGACATTAAACGGATGAAGACGCTGGCACATAACCGTTTCATTCCCACCCCAAGCCCTGCCACCAGCCCAGGGACGTTGTGCCCCTGGATTTACCGTGGTGCCCTGGCCAGGGTGTGTTGGTTTTATGTGTGGATTTGGAAGGGACAGACTGATATCAATATGAAGAGGTGGTTGTTGAAAACAAAGCCTCCCCCTCACGAGAGGCATCTCCCTTGGAAATGATGACCTCAGGCATCTCAGGTGTTTCGGAACAAAGCAGCCATTGATGGTGGCAGTGGGGAGACACTTGCATGCGACACTCCATAGCAGAAGAATGAACGATGTGTGCCGAATAGCTGTCTTAGAGGAAACAGATGCGCAGAGCCTGACTGTGTACCTCTCTGCTAACCGAGCTTGGTAGGAGGCCGGAGGAGAAGTGGGCACAGGTGGGCTGGGCTGTAATGAGCGAGGCTGAACCTCTCTGTGCTCTGTCAGCCTGCAGAGCTGACGGAAAGTGTCCACAGAGAGGTTCCGTCACCCTGCCTCCAGCTTCTTTCCCCTGGCTGGCCCATTCTGGATGCCCAGTTCTGGGGATACAGATCGCTTCCCCAGGATGCTGGCTGGTGCCCGTGAGTCCCTCTCAGAGAGACAGGGTCCCCAGGTTCTGGGTCTTTACTCAATGTCTTATCAATGGAAACTTCTGCAAGCTC
This sequence comes from Micronycteris hirsuta, assembly GCA_004026765.1. Taxonomy (NCBI): domain Eukaryota; kingdom Metazoa; phylum Chordata; class Mammalia; order Chiroptera; family Phyllostomidae; genus Micronycteris; species Micronycteris hirsuta. Next base: position 4,019 of record PVJI01014632.1, read on the forward strand.
AGATATAGCCACTGCAAGGAGTCACGCGGTGACTCCGGGGTAGGCGGGAAAGGAACTGTGGTTTGAACACTTGCCGCGTGCCAGGAAAAATGAGGATCATAACGGTGGTAATAGCGACCAGTAGTGACCATCACTGATTTAGTGCCTTACAGGTATTAATTCACTCAATCCTTCCATCAACACTGTGAGGGATGTACTGTTAGAAGCCCCGTTTTACAGATGAGAAACTTGAGGCTTAGAGAGTTGTTAAGTAACTTGTGCAAGGTCACACTGCTAGTAAGTGACAGAGCCCAAACCCATGCCATCAAATGCATGCAGACTCCAAAGTCATCCTCCTTTTAACCACTATGCCCTACTTTACTGCCTCTCAGTTGATTTTTCCCCAAAGTCCCAGGAGGGGGGTCTGACTAATGGCATAGATGAGGAAACTGAGACACAGAGGGATTAAATGACTAGGCCAAGATCACACAGCCAGCTAAGTGTCTATGCATATCTATGGGACTCTTTCTGCTTCCATAAGGCTTCTAGAGGAGCAACTAAGACCTGGACACTGTCTCTGACCCCGTGGGTCAGAGGGAGGAGAACGTGGGAGGACCCAGCTCTTGCTCACTCGCCCAAACTTCCACCCCCAGCGCACTGGCAGGCAGGCACGGAAGCTCCATCCTTGTTTGGTTACCCTCTTGTCTTCCAGACCTCACCCCAACAGCATCACAAACATCACTTCTCTGGAAGCTTTGGCTGTCTCAACAATCTAAACCCCAGGAACTAGGATGCAAGCAAAACTCACCTGAGCTCTACCTCCTGTCTCCCCCACCCTCATCCACAGAGGGAGGGGGGATGAAGCTCACCTGAGCTCCGCCTCCACTCCCCTACCCCATTCCACAGTGAGGCAAGCGAAGCTCCAAGCTTATCACTCTCCCCCTGCCCCACCCCACCGCCCCCCCGTCTTCCACAAAACCGGTCCGTGGTACCAAAAAGGTTGGGGACAATGGCTGGGGACTGCTGGTCTAAAATTATGTAGGTTCTTTACCTGCTCTCATAGCAGATGCCTCACTTAGTAATTATGCATGCTCTGACATGATTATGTAATTATTGTCCATTTCCCAGATTACACTGTAAACTCCCTGAGAAAAGAACTTTGGTTCTTAAAAACATTCTTTCACCAACAATTAGCTTGCTGTCTGGCCTTCGGTAACACAAACACACTCTGTAAATGAATGAATGAGTACGTGTAACACCTACAAGGTTCTAGATTCACACTGGGCCCTCAGCTTCCATTATCTCAAGTCCTCACAACAGCCCTGCGCAATAGTTATCATCATTCCCCTTTACTGATGGACAGGCTGAGGGCCAGAGAAGTGACATGATCCTTTCCCTGTCAGCCATTCATTAGTGGTGAACACGGGAGTCACACCCTGGTCTGCCCGACTCCAGCCCCAGTCTTCTCTCCCCTTCACTCCACCCCATCAGGAAGGAGACAGGGCGGAAGGAGTAGTGATGAGGGGTCCACCAATATTCCTTCTTGAGGGAAAAAGAGAAGAAAATGGGGTTGTGGAGACCAGACAGGATTGAAAGTTCAGAACAAAGGGTCAAAGGCGAGGGGAGAGCTGAAGTGGTCACAGCAGTGTTCTGGACACCTGTCCTCGACCACTCAGCAGGAAGTCGGCCTGCCGGCCAGGCACCTTTGACGGCTGGATGGATTCTCCATCTCCAAACCCGACCCTCGTGGTCTGCCCCCCACCCTTGGGAAGGACAACACTGCTCACCAGCCAATGGTTCTGAATGGGAATTCATTCAACATCCCAACGCCCAAAATGGTGGTGTTTGCGGCATCGAGGAAGCCAGGATGGTGGTTGTTGACAGTGTTGGATGCAGCCTCAGGGAGACTAGCTTTGTTAGAGTCACGGCTGACACATGTCCGGACTGCCCTGGGGAGAAAACCCTGATAAATTTATCAGCGAATGTCTAAAATTCTTGTGCAACGTGGAGCTTCAAGAAAGTTGCCAGGCAATTAAAAACAAATTTAATGGTGTCTTGCCCTGCTGTTTGTAAAACAGTATCTTTTGAAGCCAAAAAAATAAAAGAAAATCCTTGTATATTTTGTTCTTTTCCACTCGTCAAGCTCTGGGGTTTTATTTGCCCTGGGTTTGGAGAACAAGCGGAAATCAACACAGCTGTTTATGTTTAGTGGCTTCGAATGATCTCAGGGCACAAAAGATCCTCATGGGTGTCTGCTTTGTTGACAGTTTTTAGACCAGCTTTGAGCTCAGCCAAGGGGTAGTGTGAACTAGAATTGCCTTTCACACATGCCCGGCAGGGTTCGTCTCAGGCATACTGGGGCCCTCTTTTCTCCTGTCTTCTCTCTTTCTGCGGGATGGGGACTCAGTCTTCAGGCTGTCGAGACAGCCCCGTAGACCAGTCAGAATGGAATTCATTTCCTATTCCCACTCCTCAGGGGCGGTCTTGGCATGTGTGTTGAGAATGATATTGTGCGGAGCTGCTTCTCAGGAAGGAAGAGAGCACAGGCGGGATCTCTGGAGTAACGGTTCCTGCTTGGCACTGACTTCGTTATACACACATAGGTAAAACTGGATTTTAATCTTGGGTAGCTAACGAAGTGTTGGTCTGTGTGATTGGGAGAGGGCTCATCGCTCCTGCCTGAAAAGGCGGGGCGCCGAGATGGATGTACGCCCACTAACTTCTGTGTCACCCACATTTGGCACAGGGCTTGGTCCCCTAGAGGGCTTAATAAGTGTTCCCTGAATAATTAAAAGGTTGAAAAATACAGAAAATCCCATGGAAAGGTAATTTAAAACCATCTATAATTCCAACCCTTTCAAGCAAGGATGCAAAATAAAAAGCAATGACCTGTCCCCTATCTTGCCCCTCGGGAGTAACTGCTGTTAATAGTTTGGTGAGATTCCCTCCTTCCCATTCCTTCTCTTCATAAACATATTTATTTATACATACATAAAACATAAATACATGAGCAAATTTATCCATAGCCAAACATATATGTAAATATTAAGATACATGCACTCCACTAAAAATTGAAATTTAAATAACAATGACAAAATGAATCCTGAGCTCTAAATGATTTTTTTTAAGTTATCCATTGTTGAGGTTTTTCACAATAGTACACCCTTGGATGAGCACAGACCTCTGAGAGTTAACTCTGCTCTAAGCCATCCTCGGAGAGCCCCGCCCCCTGGGCACCTCCGGCCTCCCGTGGTCAGGCATTGGCCTGGGTGCCTCTCCCAGCCTCTCCCAGCCTCTCCCAGTGGCTGCTCCCCAGGCTCTGTGCCGGGGGCGGAACCAGAGGATAGGCAGGACGGCTCTTAGAATGATAGCAAGAGAGGAGATGCAGCAGACAGGGCAGCAGCGGGGAGCCCGGCGCTCGGAGCCCGGGGGGCCCCTGGAGCAGTGGTCAGGCTGCTCAATGCCAGCCACGGCACTGGCTTGGGGGCAGCCTTTGGGCAATTACCCTGCCGCATTTTGGCTTCAGGGGCAGCTAGGCTGGCTAAGGGTATCTCTCAACAAGAAAATCTTGCTCAGAGAATAAGAGAAGGCCTGAGTTTTTCCAGATTGTCTGTCATCGATTAAAATTATCCAGAGTATTGCTTTAATAGTCCTTCACTCTAAAGGGTTGAGAGAGCAGAGCCTCTGTAGCATGTCTTAAAGCAGTGCTTTTCAATTTGCCTGCACCCAGAGAGCTTTACTAACGTACAAATGCCTGGGCCCCATTCCCAGACAGTCCGATTTAATTGGCCCAGGGTGGGGCCTGGGCAGCCTTAGTTTATTATTTCCCCGGTGACTCTAATGGACAGCCAAGGCTGGGAAGCAAAGTGTGAGGACCAGCTGATCCAGAGTCACGGAAGTGCTTGTTTAAAATGCAGACTCACAGATCCAGAATTCTAGGTCTCTCGAAGGGTCTTAAGGATCTGTTCCTTTAAGAAGCACCCCCCAATAACAAGCACCCGCAGTGACTCTTAGGATTCTTGTATAAGGACCACTGGCCCAGTCACCTTTGCCTCCCAGCGGACACTAGCAAGCAGGCAGCTCCGTCTCAGAGCCTCAGGATCCCCATCGCTGGCCTGGCCTCCACGTCTCGCCTCGCTGTAAAGACCACTATCATTCACAACCAGGGTGGTTCCTGAACCTTCCTAACTGCTTCCTCCACTGTGAAAATGGAGCGATTGCCATGGTGTGTATAAGGCAAATCCCAACAGGAAGCCATCATTGTCATTTCTACTGTTACTGGTGCCGTGGTTGTGTCTTTGACAGTACACCATGAGCACGAGGGCCTAGTGTTCAGAGTTCAGTCTGTGGAGTCCAAGCGCTTGGGTTCAAGCCCTGCTTCTCCATTTACTTAGCTGTGGGCACTTAAGTAACATACCGAACCCACTCTGGGCCTCAGTTTTCTCTTCTGTAAAATGAAAATGACACTATTCATACACGCTATAGGACTATTGTGAGAATTAAAGGTATGTATAATGCTTGCCGTAGTTCCTGGCACACAATAACTCCATAAATTATAGTTCTTACCAGCACCATCATTGTTACTGGGTTTACTTGTTGGGTCTAATGTGTGGAAAGAAGAATGGATAATACAAAACAAGCAATATAATTTTTAAAAGGGTCCGTTTGAAACTCAATTAACAAGACTCCTCAATTGATAAAAATTTCTTCATCTATAATAGTGAAAAAAGTGGGGAGAGAATTAAAAATAACAAGCCAAAAAAAGAAAAGAAAAAGAAAGAAGAGCTTGCAGGTAGGATTCAGTCAAGAATCTGGACATGTTCAGCTCAGTCTCCTTCACCTTCACTCCCTGCAGGTTAGTCCTAGATGGTGCTCAGTCCGAAATATAGGAGGAGCTTCGCGAAGTCACCACTATCGACTGGGCTGTAGCCAACTACATGGACTAGAGAATCTAGGTGTTATTTTCCTTCTTGTCTACACATATGATCTTGGTATTCGTCTTTGTTATGCATTCTCCTTGGTCCCATCTCTTTCTCAGGAGAATTCTTATTTAAATTTGTTTGATACTTCTCTTCCACACAGGAGTGCAGTTCCCTCCCCAGGGTTCTGCAAATCACTGAGTTGGGTTGGGGGGATGAGTTGGAAGGATGACAGTGAGGGAGGGGACATGTTTTGCCTTTTTGTGGCTGTCCCTGTGTCTGTATTTCTGCCCCCATGAAACTTAGGATCTCACTCTATACCCTGTTCCCTTCCTTCTCCAAAATGAACCCAGATTTGAAAACGAGCTCTTTTTAAAAACAATTCTCCTCCTTCAAAAGAAGAATCAAGTCTCTCCAAGCATGTGGTGGCATAGCAGGCTTCACTGCGAGTTAGGGGAAAGGAGATGGTTTCACTTGGCCGCCTTGCTCCGCTTCTGTCCCTCCTCGGGGGTCTCTTCATGTTGCTCAGGCTACTCCATTTCGGGGGGCACTTCACATTAAACCTCTCCCAGGAAACTGAATTTGTCTCACTTATTATAGACGACACTGTGGCTCAAGGCCCTTGCTCCGGGTTGGCCTTCCGACATCCAAATGCTCATTAATGTTATCTCTAAGATAACCTAAGATCTCAGAGACTCTCCCTCAAGTAGCTCAGAACTGGCTGACTGGGAAATTTCAGACTGGCCTATTTACCTAGTGCCTGACTATGGGAGGAAGTGATATGATTTATATTCCCACTGATGTGATTTATTTATACTTCCTTCCCCCACCTGCAGAAGGCAAAAGTACTCACAGTCTAAGTTTTAAATGTTTTTCTATTACATTTATTCTTATTAATATTTAGCCATTAGCTTATTGAAGATAGTTTATCCTCAAATTCTTTGTGGAATGAGACAAGTTATAAACTTACAAAAGTAGGAGAGTGAGCCCCTATCTCTTAGAGTTTCAACACTAAGCGTGGGAAGGAAAGATTCTCTCTGTTACTTTTCAGGTATTTTTTTTTTTTTTTTGGCAGAAAGTTAAATTAATCACTTAGCTGCTAACCCCATGAACAGCTGATGCTCCTTTGTGCCTTGTTTATTACTGTATATTTTGCATTGCTTCTGTTAAATATTAGTAATACCATTTGTCATTCATTTCTGTTTGCTTCCCTCACTGGATTGTGAGTTCCTTAGTTTTCAATTGTGAAAAAGTGCAGTTCTCACAAGAACTTACTATTTGTTCCCTATCATAATGTCCACCGTCTGCCACATCAATGGCTCTCAACAATTTATTCATTGAATGAATGATTGAGCTGCTCCATATCTGATTAATCAGTAGTTTACTATATAACATTTAATCAAGGTCCTTGCCTCAATGCCTATAAACACACACACACACACCCCCCTTCACATAGACTCCTCACACTCCAGAATCTGCAGGAGGGAGACCCCACAGTCTTCCAGAGATCACCATTGGGCATATTGATCTGCACACAGAGCTATCTGGAAGAAGGTAGATTGGAAGTAGTGGGGGTGGGGGCAGGGTGAACAGACTTCTAAGAGCTATCCTAAAGTTCCTACCTCCACTTCTTTGCAGTCTGGAATGAGTGGGCTCTCACCTCAGCCACTACCAAAAGGTGGGCATTTGTGCCATCTCTGAGATATGTGTCATAGTCGTTAACCATGTCATAGACAATTAAGGAAAAGTGAGTTTTTGAAAATAAGCTATTGTGATTTTTTTTACTCCCCCCAAAACTCATGAATGTTTCACTTTTTCTATTATTTCAGAGACTTATAACATGTCCCTTCCTCTGTCATAGTGAGGAGTCTTCAAGAGGCTGTTGATTTTCCCCCCAGATTCCTGCATTTTTTTGTGATAGGCTGGCATTTAGATGTTTCAGGATCTTCACAGGACTGTCTTCTTGGTAGGTCAGGTGCAGCCAGGGTTCTTTATTGCTCAAGAAGGATGGGTTGACGTCAGATCTGAAGCCCAGGTCACATGCATCGCACCACCACGGGATGATGTCAGGGTCAGAACGGGAGGCAGCTGGCTCATCCTGAACTGGGGCTCTTCCTACATCCATGGAACTGTCCGAACTCAGGGCGGTTCAGTGGTCCTGAGAGCTTTGAAAGTGAATTTCAAATTCCCCATCACTACCTGTGGCTGACTTTGAAAAGTTTAGAGTCAGACAGAACAAAAAGAGAGAAAGATTGTTAAGGTTGAGGTTTAAGATGGGCTGTCCATAGTGAATATAATTTAAAAAATAAATTTTTATTTTAAAAACCTGGATTGTGTGTTCTTTCCAGAGCAGTTTGCCATCCTCTGAATCAATGATTTCTTTAGCTAACAATCCTTGCCAAACATATTGATTTAAAAGGACATTTCATGTTGATATTGCATCCATGTAGAAGAACTAACTTTATAGGATATTTTTATAATTTGAGATGATCTTATTTAAGTAGGAACCTTGCAATTATCTCTTTTGCTGCAGGGGAAAAACAGCATTTTTCCCACTTGTCTGGTTATTATGTTAAATTATTTTGCTTTAAATAAAGAAATCAAGATTTATAGGAAACATACAAAAGGAAAAGAAAAATGTTCCAGGAAAGAACAAATAAAATTATTTAAAGATGAGGAGACAGGAAAAGAAATTCAAAAATATACTTTAAAAGATTCACTTGTTTTCTGTGAAGAGAGATTAGAAATGATCAGTCTTGAGTTATATAAATCCCACAGCATTAAGGTGAATGCTCATGTATTTACAAAATTCTAGAGTATTAGTAATAGGTACTTTTAATGCCAAAAAAATAAAAATAAGAAAGAAAGAAAAAGAATGCTCTGTTTTTCATATTAGTCCACATTTGAGGGTATACATTCAAAAATGACCTTGGCAACAAATATGATTTAAACGGGAGATCAAAGATGGTAAACACATAGCATGTATGCCATTATTTCTATTTCTATACCCATGACTGACATTATTAATTAATCACACTGCTGTTTACAACTAAACTACATAGATGTACCCTCAGAATTATTTACAGCACAGTGTGACACAAAGTCACTTAACTATAGATGACTCTGGAGATGGAACCCTTTGCTACCTACAGTTTAGCCGTACTACTTGAAAGCTCCAGCATGGAGCTCACTCCCAGAGCAGAATCTCTGTGCCTCCCCCATCCCCACCCTAGTTCCAGACCTACTGAATGAGAATGTGCATTTTAGAAAGTTTCCAGTCATTCTTATGTATATTAAGGTTTAAGAAGCCCTAGAAGAGCACTGACTGCATGCTATTTTCACTGGGCTAGACGAAGTTCTCAAACGTTAGAACGCATTGGAACCCCTGGGTTAAACACTGGTTAAACCTGGATTCCTGGGACCTGCCTCCAGAGCTTTCTGGTTCAGTAGGTCCGGGGTGTTGTTTTTTTTTAAGCCATTATTTTTATTTTTTCAAGTACAGTTGGTATTCAGTATAATTTTGTATTAGCTTCAGGTGTAAGCATAGTGGGGTGGAGGTTTTACAAACATTTCCAGGTGCTGCAGCTGGTCCCAGGACCATACTTTGAGAACCATTGCATTAGGGCCATGGACATACTTTGGAATATCTCCATGATCTTTAGAGACAAAAATTGCAGCACCGTTCCATAACTCTTCATACATCTATCAAAACCAGAATTCTGCGTAGGAGAGTTCTAAGGTTTAATGCAGCATAATATTTGCCATGACTTTATGTACCTGAATCTAAATGGCTCTTCTCCTGGAGGATTGCTGTTGGCATCACTCACTCATTCATGTGAAAATTTGGACAGCTCTTCTGTCTAGAGCATTATACTTGACACTGAGAGAATCTAATAAATGTTTAAATGAAGTTCCTAACTTCAAGAGTCTCTCTCCCTCTCTCAGAAGAAAATAAACACATGAAATGATCAATAACTAGGTGGCGTTGGATGGCAAAGGGAAGAGTTTTAAGTAAGTGGCACAGACCACATGTGATTTAATTTCAGAGGAAGGGAGAATACCTGACATTATATACAAGACCTTGTGCATTTTAACCCAGCTAGAATAGAAAGTTGATATACAGAATATAGAAAGTGGGACTGGGGTGGGGGAGGGGCAGCACTGGAAATAAGATGGGAGAGGGAACAGACCAGGGTAAGAAAGCACCTTCTTATTTCTTGGTGCTGTTTTAAGAGGTTGTTTTAAAACTGAAGTTTCCTCTGGTCTGGATCATGAAAAAGTAATGCTATCAGTGTTGTGAGTCAGTCTGTAGGGTGGGTATATGGAGAAAACTTGTATCTCAGAGACAGAGAGGACAAACAACTTATACGCAGAGATGATTGGGGGAGGGGGAGTAGCAGTAATTAATAAGGATAACAATACTGAACTTCTATTGTTCTCTTACATTGCCAGATACGTGTGCCAAACCACTGTCATGCACTATCTCACTTAATCCAAACAACAGCGCATTATAGAAATTAGTCAAATCTCCTTACCGCAAGTGAAAACCAAAGCTTTCTAACTATGCATGTAAGATTAAAGAACTTGCCCAATTTAAATCCAGGCAGTTTTATAGGGTGGGGGCTCCTCATCCGTGAACCAAGAGGGTTCTGGCCTGCCTGGATTATCCCTTTCAATTCTCATATCCTTTGAGTCAGCAAGGAACTCAAACTGCAACCGAGAGGAGGGATGAATCCTCCGGGGAATTCAAGTCCAGGAACCTGTGGGGCCAGTGTGTCCAAGGCACAGTCAGGGAGGGGCTCCTACATGAAATGCAGCAAGGGTTAGCCTGAGCCAGCCAGGGTCATGGAGCCTCTCCTGGCTTCCTCAGGCCACTCTAATTACCGAGTTTGTGGTAGATTGCAAGGAGGAGCTGTTTCAGGGCGGGAAGCTTCCTTGGGTATTGTATTTTCCCATAAATACTTCAAATAGTTAAGTGAAATATGCAGCCTTTGAAAACCGAAGAGGAAGCTATTGAGAGGCCCCCCCGGGCCGCCTGGCAGAACAGACAGAAAAGAAGAGAAATGGCTGGCTTGTCATTTACGCGGGAGACGAGGAACAGCCCTGCCCAGGCCAGATGGGGGGCCGCGGGGCCTCGGGCGCGACTCCGGAAGACTTAAACCGTTAGGGTGACCAGAATAATTTGAAAAAGGAAACAAAACTTCCCCCGAGCCGTGCCTGCGGGGCCCGGAGGCGGGCGTTTGCGTTCGAAAGGGCATTTTTCAAAAGAAGTTTTCAGGGCGCGGGGGTGTCGGCCCGCGGTGAAGCGCGCCGCGGGAACAGTGCCGCAGAGAGGCCACCAGCCCGCTTTGTACTTGCTGCCAAGCGCGGCCCCAGAGTTTCGGCCACAGCCTGGGAGTTGATGCCACGCCCCTTCGCTGTGCGATCCCCGGCCTCTGATAGGCGCGCCGCGGACCAATGGGCGTGCCGGGGCGGTCCCGGCTGTCAGCGCGCGCCGCAGCCTCGCGGACTGCAGCCTGTCTTCCCCTGCACTGAGCCCCGCAGCCAGCGCAGCCTTCCCGCGGAGTGCGGCGGCCGCTCGCGAGCGCAGCCCTGCCCAGCCGCGCGTCCCGGTGCCCGCGCCCCACGGCCACAGCCTTGCTGCGCTATAGCGCACGGAGCATGTGCAGACCCGCAGGCGTTAAGGTGCTATCTGTCCGGGGGGCTTCTGGGCAGTGGTGACTGTCACGCCTAGAGAGACCTTTCGGGGGCTCTCGCCGCGCCTCTGCGTCGTGGGTGACACTGCGGTGCTCACGCTCAGGGCAGCAGCTGCCACTCGGTGGTCTTGAGACGTCTTGGTCTCCGTGCGCTCTCCCTCTTCTACCTTCGCGGTTCTCTCTTTCCTTCCGCCGCAGCTCGCTCCTTCCCACACCCGCTCACACCAGCAGGCTCCAGGAGCAGGAGGTGTGAGTCCCCGCCGCCTTTTTTCCAAAGGGGCCTCCTCGCTTCGGAGATGCAGTGACAAGTTAATATGGGCTTGCAAACCTCGAGTCCTCAGGAGGAGAATCGCAAGAGGCAACAGCCCCTGAGCTCCCAGAGCCCTTGAATTGGCCACCCAGAAAGGGCGTAAGACCCGGCTGCAGCATCCATCCAGGTGGGACCAGTTGAGCGCCGCGACTAGTCCTCAGCGGCAGTCCAGCATCTCGAAGGCGCGCTCCTCGTTTTGCTCCTAGCTCCCCGACCCGGGGATTTTTTTACCCCCTCCACTGGTGGTGGGCGCCTCGAGGGCCGAGGCCCGGCGCCTACTCTGCTGCCCGCGCTGCCTTTAGCGGTTGCCTCCGCCGCCGCTGCCAGGGACGTGCTGGGAAAGCCGAAGCCCCGCGAAAAGATGCCGGCCATCCTGGTCGCCTCCAAAATGAAGTCGGGACTGCCCAAACCAGTGCATAGCGCCGCGCCCATCCTGCACGTGCCCCCGGCCCGGGCCGGCCCCCAGCCCTGCTACCTCAAGTTGGGAAGCAAGGTGGAGGTGAGCAAGACCGCTTTCCCTAGCCAGATCCCACTGAAATCGCAGGGTCTACAGGAGCCGGCGGGGGAGGGGCTCCCGCTGCGGAAGAGCGGCTCGCTGGAAAACGGGTTCGATACCCAGGTGAGAGGTGCTGCGTGCCGGGACAATATTCTAGGGGGACTGGTGAATACTTTTTTTAGGGGGTGGCATGGCTGGATGGGGAGAAAGGGCTACCCTGTGGGCGGAGAAGGGAACCGATCCACTTAGGCCGGCAGATTGGGGGATGCGGGAGGAGAGTAGCCTGGCGGGTGGGTGTGGCCCTGGTGGCCTAGGTTTGCCTTAAGGATCTGTGTGAGACCCGGGTGCGGGCACGCCTGCGGCTTCCTTTTGGGGGGCACGGCCGGGTGGTGGTTTTTTATTTTATTTTATTTTATTTTTTAATTATCAGTGCTGGAAATGTCAGGTCCTGCATGTTGAGGGCTTGGCCCCCCCAAAGCTGTATCGACTGTATCTGCCTGTCTGTCTGTCAGTCGGTTCTGCAGAGATTTTATCCTTGACAAGGAGTGATCAGAGGCCTTGTTGGGCTCGATGCCCCTGTGGCTACAATATCCAGGAAAAGGAGTCTCGGGGTGGCAGTGAACCTGCTCCCTCGTCTTGAAGATGACCTGCCCTTGCTCCATCCTTTGGACTAACAGGATTCCGGGCACGGTGCTGGGACTGCAGTAGAAGTGCCCGGTGCACCAGCTGAAGCAGCCAGCTGGAGACTCCTAGCGTCTTGGCTGGCTGTTGCGGTGGGGGTGGGGGTGGCTGCTCAGAATGGCGGCCCGAAGCTAAGCCCCTCCTTCCTGGGTAGTCGATCCTGCTGCGGGTAGCCGGTAGCTCGGGTGACTGGGTGTGGGGGTGAGGGGTGGCTTGAAGAGAAGTGGTGACTCCTACCTTTCCAGACAGAGCTCACATCACCCAATTCGGCTGGGTGACAGGCTCTGGCCATTCAATCTCTTTTAAGGAAATCAGCAAGGGCCAATCAGGTTCTCTTGGCCTCCTGCCCTCCCTGCTGTTTTTCTTCCCTCTTGTGGTAGGAGGGAGCGGGGCACGCCGTATTTTCTTGGCAGTCAGTCATCAGGGACTTTTGGGGACAGGCTGACTTGACGGATGTGACGGTCCTGGTCAGGAGAGATGAGGGACGGAAGGCAGAGGGGGAGGTAGTCTGGGGCTGGTGTCAGGGAAGTGGCAACAGACCAGCTGACCTTTTTGGCACTTACTTCTCTACTGACACTGTCTCCACCTTCTCCTGGAGCTTTCTCTGATCAGAGGCTAGAACTCAACACATTCCTAGCCTTTCTGATGTAGGAACTGGAGCTGGAAGCTAATTGTAAGCAGACTTTTGGAGCTCTGGGCTGGAGAAGGCCCTCAAAGCAGATTAAGCTCCCACGCCAGGCTGATAAGCATGCCCCTAGCTGCTGCACTTGCTAAATGTTTTTGGAAGCTGACAGGTTTGAGTGATGGCGTGTGGGAGGAAGGCAAGATTTCCCCCAGTGCTCCTGGGGCCTGTCCCGGGCTAGGGTTTTTGTATTCTGCTCTGTTTTTCTGCCGTTGGACACAGGATTTGTCCAGTGAGCTCTGATATGGGAATGAACTCGGGGGTACGGTCTTGTCAGAGTTTCCCCTTCATCTTTGGAGGTGGGGCTTATGAGGTGTGGTGGGCGGTATGTGGGAGGCCAGAGCAGTGACTCTGGGGTATGACACACATCCAGGCTGATGAGGAGGACCTGAGGAATCAGAGGGAAAGTAGATGCTGGGGTTGATTGTTCATACCCAGGCTGCAGCTCTGCCTTTGCCCATTTGACCCTTCGCTTAACATCGCTGGAGGACTTGCACTGGGCAGGCTCTGGAAAGGTGATTCATCATCTCTTCCCCGAAAAAACGTCCTGCAGCTGCTCACAGAGGGTCTGGCACGGTCCTGTTCCCTCAAGGCTTTGCTACCCTCTCTCATCTTTGGTGCACATTTCCCAGAATGCCCCATTCCACCTTGCCTTGCCCTCAGTGCACTGACGGTGAGGATGGTTTAGATGGACTGCTAAGGAAATTGGCCACTCCCCAATAGGCCAGCCTTGTTTTTACCAGTCTGATCTTTACTTATGTGTCTGGGCTTTCTTGGGGCTCTTCTCTGTGGCACGTGGCACAGCCCCACCCTGGTATCAAAGTGGCCTTGGTAAAAGGGATTTTCCCTTCTTTGGACAGGCTACAGTCTTCCTAACACTATGCCTGTTCGCCATGCGGGAAAGCCTCTCCATTATGGCTTGAGGACTGTATCTGGCTTGACATCTATAGTCCCCGATCTAAAACATAGTATTTATTACTAGAAGATACTTAGAAAATGATGAATTAAATGGCAAATGATGTCTTGGGGCCTCTGGTTCTTCTTTTATTTAGGGGCTTTGGGCAGAAAGCTGGGTTGTGCAGTGGTCAATAGCACAGGTTTTTTTTTTTTTTTTTAAGATTTTATGCGTTTATTTTTTGAGAGAGAGGGGAAGGGAGGGAGAAAGAAAGAAAGAGAAACATCGATGAGAGAGAAACATCAATCAGTTGCCTCTCTTATGTGCCCTGACCAGGGACCAAACCCACAATCCAGGCATTGCCCCAACTGGAAATTGAACCGGTGACCTTTTGCTTTATGGGACAACATCTGACCAAGTGGGCCACACTGGTCAGGGCGATAGCACAGGTGGATATACATGGTGTCCTGTCTCTGCCATGGAATAATAGCTGGGTGACCAGGTCAATTAACCTCTCTGGGCCTCAGTGTTCCCATCTTTAAAAATGGGCATAAACAACCACACAAGTAGGGTGGATTAAGGGGAAAAAAAGTATGTGACGTGTTTAGCCCTGTATTTGGCAAACAAGGAACACAATAAAATTAGCTATTTATGTTGCAAAGCAAGAGATAGGGCATGCTATCGAGATCTAATGGCCTGGAAGTAAGAAAAGGCACAGCTGCTTCTCTCAAGCCCTTGAGGAGGTATCAATTGATTCACAAGGATTTTCAGAGCATTGGTCACCTGCCTAGTACAGCTGGCACAGGGGGAAGATGAGGGAAGGGCAGAACCATTTGTTGAGGGCCTGATGTGCCAGGTTCTTTACATATCATCTCACTTCATCCTCACAGTAACATTTAAGCAGACATGGCGTGTTCTATAACAATAATAATGTAATAATGGCAAATTATTATACAACACTTCTATGTGTCAGGAATTGTTCTAAAGGTATTACATAAAATGCCTCTTGATTCTTATAATAATCCAATGGAATAAGTGTTGTTACTGTCATTTTACTCAGAGAAAACTGAGGCAAAGACTGGGTTAGTAGCCTTGTAAGTAACAGAAGCAGAATTAGCACCTGGACAGGCTGGCTGTAGACTCTATGCCCTTAACCACGATGCTACCCAGAGGCAACCAGAGAGACTTCCTGATTCTTTCAGGCTCTAATATATAAGACCGCTGCTCTAACCACTGAGCTAGAAGAGGAAGTGAGACTCAGCAAAGTGGAGTCACTAGCTTCAAGTCACCCTGCTCCAGTGTGGTGGAGCAGGGATCCCAGCTCAGGTCGTTCTGGCTTCAAGGCTGGTGGTCTTCCCCCCTCTCTGTAGCTGCCTTCTTCAGCATGTTCTGGCCGATGAACAGGGTAAATAAAACATGGCTGGCCCTTGGGGATTTTATAGTCTGGTTGGGAGGCATAACTGATGTACCAAGGGCAACAGGGCAAAACAGAGACGGGACTAAGAGGCATGCTGGGGGTTCAAAGGAACAGAAGGGCCATGGTGGCTGGAGAAGTCTAGAGGGCTTTGCGGAGGAGGCAGGAGGTGGCTGGGTGGGGAGGAGAGGCGGTGAGATGAGCAGGACGGGGAAGGATGAGGAGCAGGGCCATGCAGCGGTACAGAACAGAACCTGATGTCACCACAGGGAAGCTGCATCTTCATGCAATAGGTAATTGCTCTATATCTAGTATCTTCCTTTTAAAAGGTGATGAGAAAAGAACAAGTCTTCTCACAGTTGAAGGATTGGATTTGCATGCTGGCTTCTTTGTGGATAGTGATTCTGAGCATGCAGGGTGGTGATGAGAAGTTGGGGAGATGGTGTCCGTAAAAGACCTGGTTCATAACAGGTCCTTGGGAAATGACAGTGCTGATTATTATTAGCTTGGGGTCCAGATTATTCAGTGTGGTAGTTATAGGCAAAAGGAGGCCGTTCTCACGGCTCCTTTTATTTTGCAGCAACTCTCTTCAGCCAGCGACAGCCCATTTTCCCCTAAGCCCGCTCTCCGCCATCAAGTGTGAAAACACCTAACATAGCCAGCAAGCCAGAAAATAGCTCTGAAGTGCAGCCCCACTGTCGACCCCAGGCCCCTCACCTTGACCCCTCCCACAAACCTATAGCTAGGGCTCAACCCCGCAGAGGGGAGAACTGTGTTCTGCAGCAGCACATCCTCCCAGATTCCCTTCCTGGTGCTGGGATACCTGGGCCCTGCCCCAAGTATGAACACTGATAGCCTCTGCCCCGTTAACATGGTGTATAACTTATGACCATGTGCAAAGACCTGTCTTAGAGATAGGCTCTGTGTTAGTTCGGAAACCCTGTCCGGCCGACCTTCAGATAAAGAATGCTCATGAGCTATTTGAGGAGAGGTTGGCCTATTTTTAAGAAGCAGTTGCAAGGAAAAAAATTATATATAATACTTTGATATTTCCTGTTTTTAGGAGCCTGGTGCTCCACTTGCAGCTCATTTCTTTAAAAAAAAGTAATTAGAAGTGATTGAAATCCTCTGTGGGTGTTTTAGATGTTTAAAAAGAAAATGCAGGCAAGGCCCCTGGGAAGAGCACTCGACTCCAAGCTTACAACCTGTTGCAACTTTGCCCCATTGTGTTTTGATTAGAATCTGTGCTCCATCATCAAAGTTGATTATGGATTTGATTAGTGCATTTTTTTGCTATTGTGTTATTCCCTTTCTTCTCTTCCTCAGTTCTTGGAGGGGAATGTGTAGCGTGGTTATCTGCCAACACGCAGGAATGTTTATAGTTCACATATTATTGCTTATTTCATGGGTTAATTTTCTGAAGACACTTCAGGGGTGGGACTGGTGGCTTATTTAGTGTATCATTATGTGTGTGTATATATGTATATAAATACATCTACTTCTGGATATGTGTATATACACATATATATACACACATATACAAATATATACACATGGAACAGCTTAAAGTAATGAGCACATGTAAGCACACACACATCAAAGGCCAGGCTGGAGGGATTATAGCCCAATTCCCAACTTTCAGAAGAGCCAGATCTGCTTCCCGCTTTTCACACTCTTTTCCTCCGTGACCATCATGGAAGCACCAAATATTGGTATTTCATTTTATTTACTTATAAGACATAAGAGATGTAGCCTTAAGAGAGATGTTTTAATTAGGCCTTAGTGAAGCTCCTGAAGCCAGTTTGACAAAGCCAAACCACCCAGTGAGACTTGGGCTTAAGGTCAGAGATTCTTATTTCTTAGAATCAGGTTCAGCAGCGGGGAAGGGAGCCTTTGTGGAGCGTCTGCTATGTGCCGGGTAGTCTGCGCATGTGTGTGGATGTGTAATTTAATTCGAGACATAAGAAACTGGGCAAAATGTAAAGCAATATGGATGTTATATGAGGAAGCTGAGCTTCGCGCAAGATATTTAACATCTAAATGTCAGTGTCTTCATCTATGAAGAAGAAATGTTGATGCTCACGGGTTGGCTATGAGGGTTCAGGGAGATAATACAAGTAGGTGTCTGAGCACCGTGCCTGGCATGTAATAAACAAGGAATAGGTATGACCTATTTTTATTATCCAAAGTCAGAGCCAAGTTTGGAAACCAGATTTGCCTCATTCCAAGCTCATGTTCTTTCCACTCCACCTCTCTGCCTCCCACGTGCATGGTTGATTACATGGAAGGACAGATGGCTTGCACCGTGAAAGCGGAGAACATGGCAGGTCTTTGGTTAGATGAATGGGAAGCAAGCGTAAATTAAGAACAACCTCTTCTAAATGAGTCATATCCAGAGTTGTGAAATGAAACCTCTACATTTTGGTCCCAGACATGCCATCTTGACAGCACTGACCACACCGAGGGATCTGCTACAAGCCAAACACACTGGAAGGCTCTCTTGAACGCCCAGTCTGAGCTGGCACGGCCGAGGGGATCACACTGATGGCCCTGCCCAAGGCAAAGAATGCAACAGTCTTGTTGATTGGACTTTTGAATGGTTCCTTATTGTTCTGAGGACAGAAGGAAATCCCTCGTTTCTCATGCCTGGCCTGATTGTGATGGGAGCTAGACCTTGTGATCAGTTTGGTCATTAGGTGCCCCAAGGCATGGCCAGCTGCCCAAGGGTTTTACCAATGGGCTCAGGGTCAATTTCAATGGTGACACTATCTCTTCTTTTTCAACGGCAGCTTGGTCACATTGTTCAAGGAGATGGACAATGTGTTCCTAGAATGTCTTGGGCAGAATGGGCCATGTGATTTTGGGAACAAAACTGGGTCAGGCTTTATGCTTCAGTCCACATAAGACAATAGTGAGCCACACAAAGGTTTTTGTAGGAACCCTAGCCTCCCACACAGAACCTGAAGCATGACTCACGACTTAGTGCTTCCTTTCCCAAGGAAAACAGACCCACTCTTGTGTTTTGCAAACAATGGCCCCACAGCCTCCAAATATTTTGTCTCTCCTTCCAATCAAAACCTTAATACCTTCAGTGAATTTTTGGTTGTTCCAACTCCGCCCTCCTGTATTTTTTTAAAGATTTTATTTTATTTTTTTAGAGAGAAGGGAAGGGAAGAAGAAAGAGAGGGAGAGAAACATCGATGTGAGAGAGAAATATCAATTGGTTGCCTCTCATACATGCCCCTACTGGGGACCAAACCTGCAACCAGGCATATGCCCTGACTTGGAGTTGAACCAGTGACCTTTCACTTTGTAGGACAACACCCAACCAACTGAGCCACGGCAGTCAGGGCCAACCCCTCTGTGTTGGTGGGATAGAAGATCGGGTAGAAATGGGGACTTGGTCAAGATTATTATGAGCCTGTCTTCCAGGGTTCTTTAGGGACCTTTGAACAGAATCAGTTATTCGTGGCAACGTGACACAAAAATAATGAAAACCATGGTCGCTGACGCGGGTTGAGCATAGCCTCTGTACCTGGATAACGCACAGCAAGAGGAATGTATCATTTCATTTAATCCTCACAACATCCTGTGAGGTAGAAAGCTCTGGAAGTCGGCAGCTGTGGTGCTAGTTGTCTCTCTCGACACTTTGCTGCATAACCTTCAGTAAGTCACATTGTCTTTTGAGCTTCTGTTACCTCATGCATAAAAGAGACAGGGTAGTGCCTACTCTGGCTTTTTTGAAGGATTATTGTGATGCTAACAGAGGCAGTTATTATGAATGAGGTACTGGTGTAAGCAACTTATACCCTTTAAGGAAACCACGGCTGAGAGAGATTAGGCAGTTTTTCTACCTAGCACATCCGATGAAGTGGTGGACCCAGAAACTGAACTCCTATCTGTTTGACCCCAAAGTCAAGGTTCTTAAATAGCAAGTGTGAAAGCACTTTGAAAAAAAATATTTGAAGAGACATTGCTAATATTGAATCAAAGTAAATTGCTATAAAATTTCCTCTGGCTGGGTACATGCTGTCTGGCTGCTCCTCTTTGCCCCAGAATTTGGAAATATTGAAAATATTCTTTCAAATATTAAATATTTGCTTAGCAATAAATAAATAAATAATAATAGTAACATTTCTTAATAATGTCAATTAATCCAATCTGGGATGTGTGAAATTCCCAGTTCTCTGAGACCTCAAGTGTCAAGAAGTGTTATCCTGAGTGTAATTGGCAGGGCTGGTTTTGGACCGAGGAAGGGAAAAGTGGGGAATTGGATCAAAATCATTTGTTGGCATGAGGAAGCAATCAGATACATTCAGATTATGGATCAACCTTTAAGACAACGGATTGTCAAAACTGTCAATGTCATGAAAGACAAACAATTTTAAAAGGCGGGTAAAGGACAAGTCCAGAAATGCAGACGAAAGAGCTTAATACTCATATCCAATGAGAACGCCTTGACTGGGTCCTGCGTGAGGAAAACCATCCGTGCTAGAAAGGTTGTTTTGCAGACAAGTGCAGATATTCGAATGCAGATTGTATAGGATGGTATGACTCCATCCATCTTAGTGGTGTTGGGATTATGTAAGGACATGTCCTTTTTCTGGGCAGATACATGCTGACATATTTCAAGGTGAAGTGTCTGGATGTCAGCACCTAACTCCCAGATGGTTCAGGGAAGGAAAGAGTGAGTGTGCGCAGAGACAAAGAGAAAGCAAATGTTGTAAGATGTTAACCAGTGAATCTAGGTGAAGATACATGTACGGTTCTTTCGACTTTTCTGTGTTTGAAGTTTTTCACAATAAAATGCTGGAAAACAAAGCCCTGACCAATGAGAGTGTACCTTAGCAATCGCCTTGACATCTGCAGTGTACCCATGAGAACATAGCTCCAACAGGAGTGTGTGTGTGTGTGTGTGTGTGTACCCTCATAATAAATAGCCTGGCGAAGTTGGTTTCACTAGCTTTGCGACTGGAACCTCATCTGCTTTCTGGTGTAGTGTGAAAAGCTTGGCTTAATTCCTTGTTCTTTCATCAGAACAGTTGCTGGCATTTTATGGAAATCAAAGGATCCAGTTTGGTTTGGTAATCTCTTGTAAGATGCTAAGGAGTTTACACAGGTGAAAATATAAAAGAAATTTTTAAAAATGAAAAAATATTAAAAATATATTAAGACCTCTTGTTGAGTCTTACCAGTCTAGGCACTGAGAACGTAAGGAGCATGCATGGAAGCAAGCTCTTTTCTCTGCTGCAACCCCCTCTCTCTCCCCCTACTTAGATCTGCTAAATTGTCCCTATCCATTGCCCATTCAAGTGGAGGCTTCATGTCACTTCCTCCAGGAAGTCTTCTGCTACGGCCATGGTCTGGAGGCACTGCCTCACTCTCCAATAGCCTGCCTTGTAGCGCTGCGGCTGGGACTGTGAATGTTTAGTTGGCCAGACCAGGGCTTCCATGAGGTCACGGATGTGTCTCTCTTTATCCCTTCTGGCCCAAGTCCAGTACACAGTAGGTTCTTAGTTAATATTTGCAGGAGAAAAGAACGACAGGAGTAGGATGATAAAAGGAAGAATTAAAAAACAGGAATGTGTAGATATTGAGCGCCAGCTGTGTTCATAAAGCTATGGCTAAAACGCAGATCCTACAGGACTCCTTCTTGGGATGTGAACTGAGAAGTGATGGTGGGTGGCCACGCATGGGAGTGGGCAGCCTGAGCGCTGGCTGAGACCAGCAGCAAAGCTCTCCCCGTGTCAGGTCTTAGCGAAACTCATCTGCTGTGGCTGGAGAGAGGGACCAGGCAGGTTCCTTTCCACAAGGATGTTTACAATGTCCAAACTGTCTGCTCCAGGGAAGGAAGATCTGTCAGGATGTGATCACGGCGGTACTGCACACTGGGAGGGGGAGAGAGGACGACATGGGCTTTGGTGGGTGCCCCCAGCTTTGGAGGGGGGACCTGAGAAGGGTTCTGTAGGATTTTAGTTGGTTAAGAAAAGGGGGAGGTTTAGAGAGTTCTCGGATGGGGCACGCCCTCTACAAATAATGATTACAGCAACTATTTATGTGCCATTTCCATACTTAATTTTAATTAATCTTTACACGAACTTTCCGAGCCAATATTATTGATCCTAATTTACCAGTAAGGAGAAAATGAGGCATCAGCGAGGCCTAGCCTGAGAGGCGCCATGGAGCATGTTCCGGTCACACAGCTGTATGGACAGTGGCAGGATTTGAACCTGAGCATTCCTGATTCTGAAATCTGTGCTCTTAACCACTGCCTTCTTCTGCCAGTGATTGGAAGAGGCCTGAGATCCACACACAGGTGCTGCTTCCAACAGTCAAGCCTCGCCCTAGCTGGGTAGCTCAGCTGGTTAGAGCGTTGTCCCGCTGTGCCACGGCTGTGGCTTCCAGCCCTGGTCGGGGCACGTGCAAGAATATAAGAAGTAACCGATGAACGCATAAATAAATGGAACAACAAATCGATGTTTCTCTCCCTTTCTCCCCCTTCTTCTCTCTCTAAAATCAATCAACCAATACATTTTTTTAAAAAATGACAATCGAGCCTCCTAATCCTCTTCTCCTTGGCGCCTGCTTGCCCGTTTTCCGGGCTTTGGCCTCTTCCCTGTTTCCTTTTGGTCGGCGCCTCCCGGGCCTGTCCCAGCCTGTCTCCAGAGGCTCCGCAGTGATAGAATGGGGAGCCCAGGGCTTTTGCTCACATTCTCCTGCAATCTGGGCACCATCTCCTTCTCTCGCTGCTGGGGCTGCTGTCCGCCAGGTCACCCTGTGCGGCTGGGCCTGGTGGAATCCATGTGCCTAACAGCTGGCAGGACCTCCTTCCTGTCCTCCTGCCACAGGCAGCTCGGCTGCAGCTCAGCACACAGTCCCCATTTCGTGCTGATTTGCTTTGATTCTTTTCAGACCTGTGAGTGACGCATGTTTACGTCAAAATGCATGGGCTGCAAGTGTCCCAGAGCCATCAGACCTTCCAGTGTGGTGTGCTAACTTTGGTTGTTAATTGTCTAGGGAAGGAGGAAGGCCAGCCCCGGAGGGAAAAGTACCATTTAGGTGACAAAACCAGATTTAGAATAACCAGGCTTACTTGGGACATCTACTTAGTGATATATGCCTCAAAGACTTAGGACAGCTAAGCCAACATAGAGCGGGGAGGCCATCTGTTCCCACACTTCCTTTGTACAGATGGGGAGGCCATGGCCCAGAACGGGGGAATGACTTGCTTACCGTCACCCGGCTCCAAGGGCAGAGCAGAACCTGGAGCCCAGGCCTCCAGACCCCTGGCCCAGTGTTCACTCCACCTCACTCATGGTGATCAGATGTTCTGCTCTGAAGGAGCTGATGGTTTAAGGAATTGGAAACAGCTCTGAGCTATGTTCTTTTTCCCTCCCTTCTGCCAAGTAGTTAAGTGTTCTTAATTCCTGCCTATTAGAAAGCTTTTGCATTTGGCTTAATGGATCAGAAAGTCAGAACCTCTTTGTGGCTGGCATAATTGTGGCAACGGATCACCATTGAATACCTCCCATGAACCAGAAACTTCACACATACATCTCATTTAAGCCTCAAAATGATGTGATAAGTCTGGTGGCATCCCACCCATTTTACATGTGAGGCCCCAAGAAGGTCAGAACCTTGACCAAGATTATGTGGTCAGTATTAGAACTCTTTGATTTCATGTTTATGTTCTTTCTGACGGGCCTCTTAGGACCCCCATCCCCGACCCCAAGCAGGAAGTCAGGCCCTCTTTAAGATCCTAACTCCTCATTTATTTACCTGGTCTCTCACTTCCCCAGTGCTGGTGTAGGGCCTGGAACACAGTAGGTTCTCAGTCAATAGGTGTTGAACTACAGCTTGGACAAGTCAGCCGTGCCAAGCCTCACTTTCCCCAGGGAAAGTAGCATTTCACTGGGTCATGTATATTAAAGCAATTAGTGTGTATACAAGTGCCTGGTGTGGGGTAGATGCAATCACTGTTACTTACTGAGCACTTACTATGAGCTGGGTACTCTTCTAAGCATTTTATATGAGTTTTCCCATCTCATAGTCACAAAAGCAGTAACTTCTCAGGTAGCTGTTTTTGTTATTGCCTCCACTTTACAGGTAAACCCAGGCATGGAGGGCATAACAACCCACCTAAAGTCACCCACCTGTAAGTGGAGGAGCCAGGCCTGACACTCAGGTGGAGCCCACAGCACCTGCCTCCTTACCCACGCGTGGTCCTCCCTCCATGCTGCTGGTGAAGAAACCCAAATCTAGCTGAGGGTGGGGAGGAGAGACATATTGCTGAGGGCACAGGGGAGCACTTGATTAAGGTTCTTCGGTGTGAGAGGTACCAAAGCTCAGCTGTGACTTGCCTCCTAAAGCAGCCTGGGCTCTGTTCTTGAAAGATGCTGCCTCTCTCCTGGGAAAGCACACACGGTTTAGTGGCGAGAAGCACCGCAAAACTGGAGACAGTCGCCAGGAATCAGGGACTCGCAGCTGCCTGGTGGACTGCGCGGCTTTCCTCTAGTCCCTGCTTCTCACTCTTTTGGAATCATTTCTTCCTGGAATTGCAAAGACCATTATAAATTTGATCTAATCCCTAGAAATGCTTACCTGGCTAAAACTATGCCAGCTTCATTACATTTTTAGCCACATTTAGATTTGAAGTATATAAATTGCCCACACTTGTGTATCCGACATGAACTGTTTGGTACATTTTGTAACAGGAAGCTGCTGGTTTTCCATTCCAAAGAACTGGAATTCGGTCAGAAATTTGTTTTTTGCAAAAACTAACTCTCGCCACATTCCACTGCTGTTTTGAAGAGTGTCTCGTCACCTGGATTCAGAGGAAGCAGGCCATGGGCAAAGCCAGGCTGGCTGGGCTGCCTTGCTGCATCCTCCAGGTCCAGTGCCTTCCAAGCGACCTCCGCCTGGCTCGCCCCAGGCCGCGCCATCTGCAGTATGTTGCCTTTGGATTAGTGTATGGGCAGACAGGGCGCTTATTTTAGAACTGGAAGGAGAGGAGATGTATCAATAAAAAAAGCAGGGCAGTAAAAATCCATTCAGTGGTTTTAAAATATCTCTCCCTTAATAGGGCAGATTATTTTTGTTTCTTAAAAATAACTGGTAGTTTGCTCCTCGAAACAGAGTTGGAAAGAGAGCTGTATTAAACTGGAAACTGGGGAGGCTCTGAAGGTGGCCTGTGGGGTTCACACAGGACAGGCCATTTCTCGGGCTTCTGATTGGCAGACTCGGGGCCCAGCACATAGTAAGTGTTTATTAAATATGAAGTGAATAAATGACAGAGACTTGTGCAAGATTTTAGACAGAACTCGGACTAGAATCCAGGTCTGAGTTCAAGTCCAGGGCTCTTTCTTATACTACTTCTCCACATCCTACTAAGGAATTTACAGAGTGTCCTTACAATGCTAATGGGTCAAAAGGTCATCCCTTTGACAGTTTTTTTCTTTCATGGGGGCTCCTAGTGCAAAGGGTGGGTGAGAGTCTCAGTGCAAAGTGGATGAGTCAGGTTGGCTGGGAAAAGGTAATGGTTTGGCTCAGGGAGGGGAATCCTCACCCAATGAGCAGACTCCGTCTGAGTTTAGGGTGGGCTCTGAGATGCCCACCGTGGAATGTGGAGTGGAGGATTGGGTTTGCCAACACACGCGGTTCCATTTTATCTTTAGTCTCTCTTTCCCTCCCTCCCTCTTCCCTTCCCTCCCTCCTTTTTTCTCTTTTTCTTTCTTGCTCCATTTTCCTGCCCTTTTCCTTCCTCCTTTTTTCCTTTCTCCTGGTCACTTTTTGTGCTTTAAATAGAAGTATGGTCTGTGGACCAGCATTAACGGCATCGCATGGAAGTTTGTTAAGAATGCAGAACCCTGGGCCTAGCCCCAGACCTTATGAATGAGAATTTGCACTTTAACAAGACCCCCCAGATAATTCATAGGCAAAGTGAAGTTAGGAAATGGAGGAGCTTTTATGCCCTCAGCCCTTTAGAAGTGCTTAAGAGAAATCCCCTTCCCACAAACTGCTTAGTCGCTACCTCTGTCTGGAATCACAGACCCCATTGCCTCTAATAGCCCGACCCTGTGATTGGTCATGGGAGGCATGCACAGGCCAACCCTAAAAGACACTATCATAAAAGAGACTTCTAGAATACATGGCCACTCCATTTCTTACATTGTTCTGTCATGTTCACTTATGTACTTGGCTTTGTAGCTACTGTTTGGTCAGCCTGATGTGGGGGTGGAGGGGTGCTGTCATCTCTCTGGTAACTGCTTCTGGGAGACCTAGTCTATAACCTGGTAGCTCAGGATTAGAGGACCTCAGCTCTGCACTCTACTGGGGGTGCTCTTGGCTGCTCAAGATGGCGTCTTCAGGAGCTAGAGGCCGTTTCGCCCCAGCCTTTCTCACAGACAGCTGGGAAATACTTTCCAGCTCCAACAGCTATTCCCATAGCCGGAACAGAGCCCAACTCCCATGATTCTTTGCTTTTTGGAAGTCTCCTTCCATTTCTCCTTGAATTGCAATTGGAAATTGCATTGCATGATTTCAGCATGTGGTTGTAAAGGAGGCAGGATGTGTCCTGGAATATCAAGAGGAGGGGTTTGTTCATGTGGTGGTGCTGGGCTCTTAATCCCCGCCTAGGGAAGCCTTCTCAATAGGTAGGTGCTGTGTAAATGCAATCTGTCCGCCTGCTGAGGCATTTCTTTAAATCATGCTGCAGTTGGGTGTTGATTTGGGGAAAGCCCATTGATGAGAGCAGAGCAGGCGAACTGAGCCCCTGAATCAGGCTTTTGGTGAAATGATTGTCTAAGGCTGACTTCAGAGCTTTTTCACCTTGTTCTGCGTAAATGAGGGCTATTTAAAAGCTGCTCACATGCTCACTGGTGCCATGGAAACCTCCTGTCCTTGTGGACGCCTGTGTCTCAGGCCTGGGCCATCACGGATGGAGGAAGAGGCCTTGGTGGCCTCACTCAGGACTCTGCAAGAGGAAGAAAGGTGGTGAAGGGAGTCCAGAGAGCTTCCTGCCACCTCCCCTGTCCCCCTAGACTTGCCTCATTTAACCCCATCCAAGCCAACTGGAGGAGGGACCTCCCCAGCCTCACTCAAGTTCAGACCTAGCCCTGAGCAGGGACAGGAAAGCTTCCCTGTGACTGAAAGATGGTCAGCCTGGTATCAAGAAGTTGTTTGTGTGTAGACACACACATGTGCGCACACGCGTGTGTTGAGATGCTCCTCGAGAGGCTGTAGAAAATCCATTCTGACCACTGGGAGCACCATAGCATGTGAGGCAGTGCTGGGAGGCTGAACGAGCACTGTTCTTGGAATTGAGAAACGTGAGTTCTCTTTCTAGACCCTACTTTCACAATCGGCATGACCTGG
This sequence comes from Micronycteris hirsuta, assembly GCA_004026765.1. NCBI lineage: Eukaryota > Metazoa > Chordata > Mammalia > Chiroptera > Phyllostomidae > Micronycteris > Micronycteris hirsuta. Next base: position 30,464 of record PVJI01014632.1, read on the forward strand.
GCACATGTCCAGTGGTTCTTTGCCAGGAGCCTGTGGAGTTGTCAAAACAGCACACATGCCCAGACGGCTCCCTTGCAGATCCAGGCCTGGGATGAGGCTTCGGCATCTGTATTCTTAGGGCTCTGAGGGTATTCGGATGCACACTTGGGTGACAGCTTCTGGATAAGATCTCCTGAATGAGACCAGCCCCACTGAGATGTCAGGATAGTGCAAGTGGTCACGGCCACACAGGTCAGGGTTGGAATTTAGCTCTGCCCCCTGAAGGCGGAGCCCTAAATGAGTTGCTAAACTTGTCCCTGCATCTTCATCTGCTCCGGAGGCATGAGTGGGCCACACGGGGCTGCTCTGAGCATTAAACACCATGATGTGTTTGAAGCACATGACAAATGTGAGGAGTTGTGATGAATTCTCCCTATGTGTGTGCACGTGTGCGTGCGTGCGTGTGTATTTTCTGCTGCACACTAATATATGGCTAGAAACCTCTCAAGAAAAACCAAGGCAGAATGCAGTCAAGAAATGAGATGACAGGGCTCAATTACATTAGTGTAATTTGGCAATAGGGAAACCAATTAATTCATTCTTTCAGAGAGTTAACGACAGGAAAGGGAATGTGCAAAGAAAGGCCCCATGGGACCAGAGAGAGATTTCAGGCACGCATCCCTTCCTCCACGACGGTGGTTTTAAACTTCCTTGTGCATCATTGTTACCTGGGGGGCTTGGTAAAAATGCACAATCCTGGGCTCCAGCCTCAGAGATTCTGATTTTGCAGATCTGGGGGAAGCCAAGAATATGTGTTTTTTAAATGAATTTTATTTTATTTGTTTTTATTGATTGATTTAAGCAGGAGAGAGAGAGAGAGAAACATTGATTTGCTGTTCCACTTATCCATGTATTCATTGGTTGATTCTCGTGTGGGTGCCCTAACTGGGGATTGAATCTGCAACCTTGGCATATTGGGATGACGCTCTAACCAACTGAGCCACACAGCCAGAGCCATGAATGCATATTTTTGACAAGTATGACCAAATGAATGTGTAAAAGCTGATTTGCAGCTCCCGCTCTCTTTGACTGGTCCATAGTAAAAGATCTACTTGGAGGATTACGAGGAGGAGGGAGCTGGGTGGGTTGAGGCACGCAAGAAAGGGATCCTAGATAAAGCAAGAGGGACTGAGTTTTGAATGCACACAAGCTCCAGAGCAAACTGGGCAGCATATTTTGGACTGAGTTTGCTGAGCAGATGGTAGAGGGTTCTGGTGGACAGGCAGCCCTGGCTCTTCTCCCTGCAGCCAGGGGCTAGGGTTGCCTCGTAGGGTGGGCGTCACACCAGGATGTCAGCCCCAGGAAAGGGTTAACCAGGATTCCTGGTGAATGGTAATGAACCCTGCGTGAGTGCTCCTTGGTTCTGTGTTTAAGGCCCATCCATGCTGGCTGCCTTTGACTGCCCAACACTGACCCTAGAGTTCAGCGTCAGTCTCTGCTCATTTATAACTCAGGACTTAGGAGCAGCCTGGGGCAGGAGATCTGGGAGTGTAAGGTGGATCTGAGACACTTGTGACCCCAGAGTGGGGTGGCAGAAAGAGGACCAGAGTTAAGATGAGGAGTCATATATTAAAATGCTCCTTATTATGGGCTGTGTGAGCTGAGAGGGACCTCAGCCAGAGTCTCAAGTCTACAAGGGGCCCAGTGTCCCCTTGATAAAACCCTAACCAAGATAGTCCCAAAGCCATGCATGCCCTTTGCATCTGCTGGTCCCCAGAGAGCACATTTTCCTGGTTCTTCGGTGCATTAGGAAGAACTAGAAATAAGAAGGGATAGAGGGGAAAGGAACATTTATTAAGCACCTAAGTTCCTGGCTCCATGCTACATGCTGAGATGATTTATCTCATTCAGCCTCCACCTTAGGGAGTAGATTTCGTTAGTCTCATTTTACAGATGGAGAAAGAGAGGCCCAGGAAGGTGAAGCAACTTGCCTAGCCCCACACAGCTAGGACTTGGCAAAGCCTGGTCTTGAACTCAGTCTGGCTCTGAGGAATGGCCCTGGGTTCCTCAGTGATGGGGGGAGGCATTGCTGCGCAGTCCTCAGGTACAGGCCCCCCCCCCCCCCGAAGCCTAGCTGCCTCGGGTCGGGTGGGGGTGGGGCTGGGGCACAGTGTGGGCAGAGCGCCCTGGAGTCCCGTGACGTGTGGGACATTTCTGTGCCCTCTGTCAACAATCCAGCCTTCAGTAATGTTGGCCTGGCTGCCAGGGGCTTTCACCACAGCCAGACCCCACACCCACACAGGCAAAGGCTGTGGCCAAGGGCAGCCTGGTGGGGGAGGAGGAAGTGCCCTCCAGGGGGGTCGGTCCCAAAGCCCCTGAATGGCCCCATTGAGGCACCAGGCAGGATGACAATGGGCCTGTTGGGGCCCTTAGTCTGGGCCACTGAGGTGAGAGGGCCGGGGCTGGGCAGGCAGTGCTGGCTCGGAGGCCAGACGCTGACTTCCAGGGCTGGAAGCCAGCGCCTGTGACGTGCTCTGAAATGCCAGCTCTGCTTAATGGGGAGCAGCTGGGGCAGCCCCACCTTCCGCCCCACGCCAGGAAGGCGGCGTGAACCCGCTCCCCAGGCCACCGGCCCGCTGGCCGCCTCTTCCCCGCCTGGCGCTGCTCTCCTCCTCCTGCTCCTTGGGAGGCTTCCTGCTCACCAGGGACTATAGTTGGCCCTTTCCAGTGTCCCCTTGGCCCTCAGGGACATTCTTTTCAGCCCATTTGGAGAAATAGCCCCCCCCAACCCCCAACAGCTTAGGGTACCTCCAAGTGGGTTTACCAAATAAAAAGCAAGGGACCCAGTTAAATTTGAATTTCACATAAATAATACATAATTTTAAATTATGTGTAAGTATTGACAAATATTAATAATTGATAAAGACAGAACTAAAATATGGATTTACTTGGAGTGTCATGGGACATGCTTAAATTAAAAAATTATTGGTTGCTTATCTGAAATTCAAATTTGACTGGGAATCCTCTATTTTTGGTTGCTAAGTCTGACAACCCTAGCTGAGGGAGCACACACGTGGGGTCTCTAGGATGCAGCTAGGTTCTCCCTGGTGCCACCAAGGTGGGGCACGGGGAGTGGGAGGCCTCTCCCGGGCCCATTCTCCCCCTCCTACTTTGCATACATACAATTCCTGACATGGAATTTAACAGGGGCTTGCTGACAGGCAGTCATTGCCCCCTTGTTACCCACCCCACCCCCCTCTAGGAGCTGCATCGTCCTCTCCCAACTCCCACGTGGGTAGGCATACAGCTTTGAGGTGCAAGTCCAGTTGGTGGCCCTGTGCTGCAGATCACGTTGGGCTGAGACCCGTGATTCAATGGTGACTGAACCAGATGTGATCTCTGCCCTCAAAGGAGCTTACAAGCCAGGCATACAGTCCACCAAAGAGCGACCAGAATTCAGTAAACCATAAACACGGTGGGTGGGTGGGGACTCAGAGGGGGCATCTCACAGCTTCAAGGGCAGACAAACACAAAGAATAGGGTCTTGAGGTCAGGGGATCCAAGCTGAAATCATGGGTGATATTACTGAGCTGACTGACTGTGTGGCCCTGGGTGAGTCATTTACCCTCTCTGAGCCTCAGTTTTCCTCATCTATAAAGTGGGAACAATATTCCTCACCTCTAGGGACCAGTGTGAGATTCTCAGTAAAAGGATGAATGTGAACATGTACTTCCCATGTTCCATGGATGGAACGGTGTGCATGTGTTGGGAACTGGGGGTATAAGTTGAAGGAGGAAGTACAGGGCGGCCAGGAACGCCTGGGCCTGTGACTGCTCCATGCCCCTCCATAGTAACCCTCTCAGCGCACCGCCTCCAGTTACATCTCTGGGCATTATTGTCCGTCTCTTTCAAGCACCCTCCTTCTATCTCAGGCGAATAACAGTGACACCAGATGCGTGTGTAGCCTTTTACTGTTTGCAAAGCATAATGATTAAGAACATGGGCTGGGGATTGCAACAGGCCTGGGTTCCCATTCTGTCTCTACTGTGTGACCTCAGGTAAGTACTTAACATCTCTGTGCCTTAGTTTCTTCCTTTGTGAAATGGAACCTCATAGGTGTGGTTGAGAGAATGGGAAGAGACCATTCATATAAAGTGCTTAGCATGAAGCCTGGCACAGAGCAAGCGTGGGCAGCTATTACAGGGTCTTATCTGGGTTTCATAACAACCTTGTGAATGAATTGGTGGAGTGGTATGTAACCAGCCCAAAGCGGCATAGCCAGGGGGTGGCAATGGGAGAAGACACCCTTGGCTTCTTAGGAGGTCTTTGGTCACCCAGCCTTCAGGGGACTCCGCTTTGGCTGGACATCTCCCTGCAGCCTAGTTACTGCCAGGCCCTCCGTGCCCGGTTGTGGTCTGTCCAGGTACCTGGGTGTCTCCTGGAGAGCTTGGCATGCCTGTTTGTGCCAGGCCCAGCCCTCCCAGCCTCCTGGGAAGCAGGGAGAAAGAGCACCCTGAGGAATCTGAGGATTTATACGCCTGACAACATCCATTCTTCCTTTGCTGGGCTTGGAGTCTGAGATGTGGGCGTTTTTATGACCTTCTTAAACCTTTTGGTTAATCGATGCCCGTGCAGTTATGCACTTGGCACAGATGCTGGTTTCACTGTCTTGAACACAAAAGCAGCTTTGAAAGAGGGGGCATTGCTGGGGAAAGGCTGGGGTGGGCTCCCACGGGAGACAGCAAACTCCAGCTGACCACTCCCCCTTCCTGCGGGTGCAGGTGGTGACACTGCCCGCTGGGCAGCACTCTGGTCCCCAGTGGAGTAGTGCCCAGCAAGCTGTGTTTGTTGAGGGGAGAGAGGACTGGAGCCAACCTTCCCTGAGCACTCGCTGTGGGCAGCGCTGTGATGGGGCTTCCTTCACAGCGTCAGGTTAGTTCCCCGGCCACCCTCTGGGGTTAGGTCTTAACCCCATTTTACAGATGAGCAAAATGAGCTGGAGAGGCTGGCTGATTTGGCCTACGTCATGTGACAGGTAAACGGTAGCACCAGGTTTTGAGCTCAAGCGTATTCAGCTCTGGAGCCCACGCCTTGCTGTCACCCCACTGAACAGCAAACGCACGTGCTTACCTTCAGGCTTCCAGCTGAAGACATAAGATGCTCCGCCTACCATGCAGTGGGCATTGAGCCACTGGGCACCATCAGTGCCCAGCGTCAGAACAGAGGACCGAGGCTTCTGATCTCACCCCTTTTCTTAAAGGGGATAAAGGGCTTTGGATGCGCGGAAGAAGGGAAGAGGGTTTTCTGACGACAGACTGAGCCTGTGCGAGGCCTAGCGGCGGGAACAAGAATGGTCACTGCGCAGTGGGAGATGACAACGAGGAGCCGGCTTCGACCGGCCGCCTATTGCAGGCGGTGTTTAAGGCAGGCTGGAGTCTGGAGGCCTGACCAGGGATCCTCGGTAATCCTGGTGCTACTGTTGACGTTGGCGATGGTGGGGATGGCTAATGTTTATTGAAGGCTTACTATGTGCTGCATACTAGCCTAAGAATTTTACATGTATTAACTTGTTTAATGATTGCTACTATCTTACTAGTAGTACCCCTATTTTACTGATGAGGAAACCGTGGCACAGAGAGGCGATAAGGGCCTGAGCTTGGGCACTGAGGTTGGAGAGGAGCTTGCTGAGAGCCCCAGGAGGAGGAGTGAGTGGAGCACTTGGTGCCCCGTTTCAGGTATCCAGGAGGGGTGAGGAGCAGAGGCTCCGCAGCGACTGCCAGGTGAGCCAGAGCTCGGTTACAGGAGCCAATGTCCCAGCGGGAGTTATTGGCCGGCAAAGGCAAGGCAGCGATTTCCTGAATGCTTGTGTTAAGATGTAAATGTGCTATTGGAAAGGCAGAATATAATAAACCTGTGCCAGGCACAGACACCTCAACATGAGTGAGGCCATCAGCTTTGAGTGAGGATGGATCAGTTCTTGGAAGGCCCGTGCCAGCCAGTTCCTTCCATTAGGGTGTGCTGCCTTCAAACGTGACTGCCCGGGGTCCCCTTCTCTTGAACCCCTTGGCCTTCCTTCCTACTCACACTCAGTCTGACACAAAGCAATTCATGCTCAGCATTCATGGCCAATGCTGGGTTAGGCATTTCTCTTCCAGGTCACATGCCGGCGTTTTAACAGACTCTCAGAGACGTGGCTGGTGGAGGTGGGGATGTGAGAAATCCCTGGGGGGCCGGGCAGAGACAGGAGCATTTCATGCATCCCAGCCCCCAAAATATACAGTGAGTGGGGTGGAGTCTTGCCTGTGCTTCAAACCAGCAGTGCCTGGAACCCAGAGGCCTTGGACCCACACCCCCACTGATGTCAGGAACCATACGTTATTTCCGCCAGGTCTGCCACAGAGGGCAGGGTGGGTCCTGTGAGCCTCCTCTCGGGCAGGGAGGGTGGAACGCAGCCCTGAGCCCCCCAGCCCCACCTCAGTGGTACGAATTCAGGCAAGCATGGGCTCTCCAGATGGCCAGGCCAGAGTGGGGTCTTGGCCTCATGTTTACCTTGCTATGTAATCTTAGATCTCTCATTTGTAAAATAGGGATGATGACAGACTAGTTGCTTCCTCATAGTATGGAGAGGAGTCAATCAGAGAAGGCCTTGAACATGCCTTGCCCAGGACTTGTCACATAGTAAGTGCTCACTAAATGGAAGCTGCTGTGTTTGCCCCACCCTGACTCTGAACCCCTCTAGGAGATCTCAGACTTCCTCCCTGGGTGTTGCAACTAAGCCCGGCACCAAGCAGCCCAGTGCCGCTGATAGTAGGGTGGCAGTGAGATCAGCCTGGGCCCCTGCGCTCTCTGCCTGGCTCTCTCTGCCAGGTCCCCGGGTGGTACTGGGCGTCAGCGCTGTCCCGGGAGCAGCCCTCTCCCCTGGCGTCCTAGATGGGGCCCTGCAGAATTCCTGTCCACACCCGCACAGGTTGTCTGCAGCAGAGGGAATAGTAGTTTTAACCAGTATTTATGGAACACCTGCCGTGTGCCAAGTACTGGATCAATTAATTTACTCTTCACAACCACTCCATCAATCGAACCCTGTTATCACTCCCATTTTACAAGGGAGGGAACAGAAGCATAGCAAGGCTAGGGTGCTTGCTTGTGCTTGGAATTGCACAGCCACATCAGAGGCAGGACTCGAACTCCTAACTTCTTTGCCATTCTGAACAAAGGAGGTTGAAGCCATGTCTTCTGCAAGTTGCATGAAATTTTAATAACCTGCTGACAGCCCAGAGCTTTGCTATTTCTCTGAGCACAAGGGACCAGAGCCATCTGTTGGGTGCTTTTTTGAGGGAGCTGGTGTGACTTGTTTCGGGATAAAATGCAGAGAAATAGCATCACTTTTTTCCCCCCGTGGTAAAAATAACCTGCAGGGATGGGAAGAACAAACAGAGTTTGGAAGGCTGACATCGTGGTGAGGAAGGAACTTCAGTGCTGGCGGCTGCCCACCTGGGTGCCATCTGCTGCCATCTGCCCGATGTGGGGGCAACCTCAGCCTGGCCTGCCAGGGCCTGTCTGGCCACCAGCATCATCCTTCAGAAACAGTGGAGGTTTCCAAAAAGCCTTTGGCCCAAAGCAGCGCAAGGGGCAGAGAGCGGTCCGCGGGCAGGACTGACAGCTCCAAACACATCCTTGTTCCTTCCAGGACACAGCAGCGACCAGGGTCTCCCCTCTCCACAGCACCCAGGTCCAGGCACACACCGGGCATGGCTTTTGATCATGAAACATGTTTTTAAAAAATGAAAAACTGGAAGTAGTTGGTGAGGTGGAGATTATGTTAATGTATGCAGTTTCCACTGCTGCTAGAATTAAAAATAGCTTCCTTTTAGGAGAACTGGAGCTACTCACTGTCAGTCTGCCATCTCAGCCACCTCTGGTGGGGCTCCAGGGCTGGTGGGCTGGGCACAGGGCACAGTGACGAGGACGTCCTTGGCCGTCCCAGGCTCTGGAGCTTTGCTGCAGCAGAAGGTAAAAGAGACGAGAGCAATCTTCACAGGCATGTTTAATGGAACGGAACTTGATCTGCTAAACTTCAGTGAGAGCTCTTGTCAGCGTTAAAACCCCGGGGAAAACTCTGGTTCTTCTCAGGAAGTATCTGTTCTTTAGGCTTAGATCTCCTGGGGATCTAGCATCTGTGCTAGGTATGTGCTAAACAAATATACTGATTGATCTGGAGGTTAGTTTCAAGTTCAATAACCATCATTTGTTGAATGTCTACTGTGGGCTAAGACTTCTTTAATTTTTCATGTCTTGCTCATAATAAACTTATAAGGAAATTACAATTATGCCCATTTCACAGAAAGGGAAACTAAGGGTCACTCTGTAATTGATTTGCTAAGAAGTAATTAGTGGCAGAGCTGGGGTTTGGACCAGGTGTCCACTCTCCTAATCCCTTTGCCAGCCAGCTTGCCTTCCCCAGCCACCTGGCATGGGGCCACAAAATGCAAGTAATTTGGAAAGATTTGGGCACCTATAAAAAACTTTCACAAAGCTCCTAATCCACAGAGCTTAGACTTTACAGGAAGGAGTTATTACAAGAAGGAGGAGGGGGAAAGAGGGCGCAGGAAAGAGGCCCATCTGTCGACTAGGTCATCCCAAGGCAAGGGAACATGGCGGAGGAGGTGTGTGAGGATCACAGACTTGGGGTCAAAGAGACTGGATTTAAGAACCATCCTTGCTCCTTCCTAGCTCTATACTTCTATGCAAGTCTCGTGTGCTCCGAGCTCAGTTTCCTCACCTGAAAAATGGGGACAAGTGTTCTTACCTCCCTGGGTGCTTGAGAGGGTTCAGCGAAACCGCACGCAGAGGAAAAGCACCCACCAGGAAGTCTGCAGCACGTACGGTGTCCGATGAATGGCAGCTATTACTAGTTACCATCTGATTTCTCAGACCGGAGCAGATCCAAGGCAGCTGACTGGGGGCTGCGATAAGCAGGCGCTCCGGCAGCCCGATCAATCCCCAACGGTGGAACTGCCGACCACCTGACAGCGGAGAGAGAGGACACCAAAACCCACGCTTCTCAGCCCTCGGAGCAGGGAATGATGGTCAGGACGCTCCTTGGGCCATTAGAAAAGGCGAGTTTCTGTTTGTTGTACTCTTCTATTTGGGGAGGTGAGGCTGTCTGAGGTAGAACTTCATGGGGGTAAGAGGGCTCCAGTGTGGGGTGCCGGTCAGGCTTTCGCGCTGTGTGGCCCAGGCCCAGGCGGAGCGGGAGCCCCGGGACAGATGTCTGCTGAGGATCCACTCGGAGCCTGTCAGCCTTGCCGCGCTGGAGTTCGTTTTATAGATGTAGATCTTAAATGTGGGCGACAGATGTGGGAGAGGCACATCCAGGAGATGAAAAGACAGCTCCATCTGCGTGGTTCCGGAGTGCAGTGAGTGGATGGTGGCTTTTCCCAGTGGGGAACTTGTGGGTGAGCTTTCAAGGTGGGGGGGGAGGCCATACTTACAGACAATGTGGACGCCTCGACCTGGGTCCCGCCCCTCAGCGTGGTGGGTGAGGTTGGCAGACAGCGCTGGTTTGTTAGGGGAGCTGAGGGGGGCATAGTTCCTGGCCATTGTGAGGAGAGCTCCAGGTCTGTTCCCCGTAGAGGAAGTCGCATAGGCTTCAGCGCCTGCACTTCGTGACAGCTCTTTGAAGGTGTTTTAGTAACTGCAGATGCAGGGCTTCTGCAGCTGGGACGTTTGGCTGCCTCTCCCAAGCTGCTCCCCAGTGCAGAGCTGGATGCTGGGGTCCAGAGCCCCCTGGAGCTGGGCAAGTTAGGTTCTGTCCCCTGGGCCACACCTTGGTACCTGCAGGGAGGAGAGGCAGTCGCTGGAGAGAAGACAAAGCTCTTAGCAAACCGTACAGTATAAGCAGAGATGTACAATTCTCCTCTTCTGTTATAATCCTCCTGCTTGGTCAGGACTATTTAAAATCATTTATTGAGTTGCTCACACATATCAGACTCTTTATTAGTCTCTTCACGTACATTTTCTCATTTATTCATCACAGCAACCCTGTGAGATAGATTCTCCTTTCAGTCCCATTGTAATGATGAGAAAATGGATAAAGAGAGGGTAAGGTGTCCAAGGTCGGAGAGCTAGGAAATGACTGAGTTGGGATTCAGACTCGGGTCTGTCCCCTTAGTTATCACTTCAGAGGTCCTACTGCATTTACACCCCGAATCCCTCCTGCTTTGAGGGTCAGCGGCAAAGTTTAAGGTAAGGGCATGGCTTGCAGGCGGAGGGTCTGCGGGCTGAATTAGTCTGTGGATACGTTTGTTTGTGCACTGTGTGTTTTTCATGTTAATGCCTTTGGGTGGCATTCCTGTTACCACAGTCCCTGCCCCTCCCAGTGGTTTTGTAACTGACCAGCCACCTGGCCCTTTTAGGAATCTGAGTTTACAACTCTTGGCTAAAAATTTCCTTTGCTTGAGTAAGTGACTGGGTCAGGTGTATCGACAGCATCCTGGGGGAGGAAATGCCCTCATTTTCCCTCCTAAGAGGGAAGAAGAGCTGGCATTTCCAGACCTGATGGAGCTGGGCTGAGGGACTTCTGAGGCCCTGGTGTTGCTTTTGTGCCAGGAATTCAGCTTCACGAGTTTGAAGAGGCCAGTGGAGAGGAAAATGCATGATCTTGTCCTTGGAGAAGAAAAAGAAAGTTCTCCTGTAGTTTTTATGACCCAAGCAGGCACACCCTGGAGAGCAATTCGGACCTTGGTGAGGAGTCGCTTGCCCTGTGTACCTCTGAGGGCACCTGCTATGAACAGAGTACTGTGTGAAGTGCTGGCAGGGGTGACTCCCTGCCAGCGGCTAGGGACGATAAAATGTATTCATAGAGCTAATTCAAGGTAAACCGTGCTAATATGTGGTGGGCCTTGAGGTTCGGGGGGTTTGTTCAAAAGAAGCAGCGTAAGTGGCATTCCATGTAGAAGGAATGTCATGAGCAAAGGCATCAGGGCTGGAAAACATGGAGACATATTCAGGGAAGGGGAGTTACTGATATTTCACGAGGTGCAGAGGGAAGGAGCGTGAAGGGAGAACCGAGCCTCAGAGAATACTGATACTGGCTTTGGTAGCCCAGTCGGTAAGAGTAGCAAGCATTTATGGAGCATCTGCTACGTCCAGGACATGTTAAAGTCACATTCCATATATCGTCTACTTTGATTCTCACAAAAAGTCTATAAAGTAGACAATATTGTTATTGTCATCACATTTTCAAATGAGGAAACTGATGCAAAGAACTCAGGGTCACATTCAAAGTCACCCAGCTAGGAACCCAGCAAGCCTGGCCCCAGAGCGCATGCTTCCTGACCTTTGCCTGTGCTGCTTCCAGCAGCAGCCAGCAGCCCCAGTATGCGGGATGCGAGAGGTGGCAAGAGGCCAAGTGAGAAGTTTAGACCCTGTAATGGCACCGTTTTCAAAGACCGGAATCCAAGTCCTTTCCCACATGAGCACAGGCTCCCCTAACCGTGTGTCTGCTCCCACTTACCCCTCTCAGGCCCCTTACATTCCAGCCAAAACAAACCCTTTTGGAAGAGCGTGAGCTTGGGAGTCATATAGATTTGGGGTCAAATTCTGGATTGCCTCTGGTGGCACTGGGCAAGTTACTTTACTTAACCTCTTTTAGCCTCAGTTTCCTCATCTGTAAAAGGGGTGCTAATAGTACCTGCCGCATAGACCTGTTGTGAGAATTGAAGGAAGTGCAAGACACTTAATGTGTGCGTGGCTTGTAGTCAGTGCCCAGTAAGCAGCCACTTTGAGCACAGACGTCACTACCCATGTGGTCATCACACAGGTCTCGGATGGGCAAAGGCGTGGGTGTGGTTTGCAGAGAGGGCTCATGCCGCCCTCCTCGTGAGGTGCCCCAGGTAGGACCTGGTGTTGTTGAACCTTGCTCTGCCAGGTGCCGCATGGACGGATGGGGCACTGGTGCAGGGAGGTTGTTGGAGCATTTGCCCTCCCCTGGGGCCTAGCCTGCTGTCAGCCCTGCCTCTCTCTAGATAGTGAGAGCAAGCATCCTGGGGTCCTGGTGCCCTAGACAGGCAGAGAATCAAGAAGCCGCCCCTGCTCTTGTCCAGAGGAATCTCCACTGTGGACTGGAAGCTGCAGCTCCGGAGGTCTGAACCTCGGGGAAGGAAGACAAGCCAACCTTCCGGTTCACCCAGGCCCCTTCCCTGGGAAGCCATGGCTGCTACTGCCATCTGGTGGTGTTTTGCAGCAGCACAGGCACAGGGGCTTGGCAATATCGTTGAAGGGCCGGAGCTCCTAGCATCCTGGAAATTGAAGGTCTAGTCAACCTTCTCAGGGCACAGGGGGCAAAACCGGGATCCAGAGATGAGAAACAGTGAGGTCTAGGTTCAAACTCCAGTCTCCTGATTGGGATTTGGGACAAACAACGGAACTCCTGTGAGCCTGTTTCTTATTTAAAATGTGATGAAAATGGACACATCAACTCACAAGGTCATGAGACACTCTGTTAGGACTTGATAAACTGCAGAGGGTTCTACAAGTGGGAGAGGCAGTGGTTACGAGGTTATAGCAACCAAGTGAGGTCAGTGCTTCTGGACACGAGAGGCAGGGTTTTGGCCTAGCGCTCACCTCGCCCCGTTAGACCACCCAAGCCCAGCACAGAGGCGGGAGCAGGAGCGGACGTGGGTTCTCCCTCTGCTGGCCCAGGATGTATGCAGAGTGGGTGAAGCACTGCAGTCTTCAACCCCAGCTGTGCGTTCCAGGCCCTTTCTCCCTCTGAGTCTTGCCTACGACCTCCTCACCCAAAGGCAGCGCCAGGCAGAGAATGTGTGGTGTCTGCAGTTTTCAGTTCTGGGCACAGGACTTGTGCCTGGGTCTCCCTCAAGGACGAATTCTGGGTCTCAGTGAGGGAAAGGACAGAGCACTCCAAGCGGAGGCTGCATAGATGGGCTGGACTCGGCCCGACCTGCTTCAGCAGCCCCTGGAATGCGACGGTATCTGGACCTGCCCAGGAAGCCTTAGCTCCTCACTTCCCGCCGATGGACAGAAGGCCCCGTGTGTCATGTCAGGCAGTCGTCCCAGTGG